>CAKALU010065206.1:0-58390 GCA_916700995.1 Hozukius guyotensis
TATGACTTTTTTTTTTTTTACTTTTCTTATGACAAACTATACTATGACATTTTTTAAAATGTTTTATGAAATACTATACTATGACCTTTTCATTACTTTTTTATGACTATAACAATTTTTAATTACTTTTATGATGTACTATACTATGACAATTTTATGACATTATTTGTAATGACATACTGTGACTTTCTTGATGACATACTATATTATAACAATTTTTAATGACTTTTATGATGTACTATACTATTACTTTTTTATATGGCATACTATACTATGACATAGTATAGTATGCCATAAAACATTTCATAATATAGTACATCATGAAAAAAATTAGAACAATCTGTGTTGAGTAAATATCAGAACAGGCCAAGGCTTTAGTGTAAAGTTATGATACATGTTCAAGATTATTGTAAACCAGAACTTTAAGAAAATGTTGCCTGTATTTGTGTCCTCAGAAGGAGAAGCTGATGCACAGATCGTCCTCATGAAGGCAACAAAGCTCCTGCGCTCTGAGTTTAGTTTCTCCAGCGTCACAATCCAAGTGGAGCGTTAACAGGACGACTGCTGACGGCACCGGGACTGTAACACGATTGTAGAGACTGATGCCTCACGTGCTGGTTCATGACCTGAGAAATGTACTAATCTTTGACTGATTTATTTTTGCAACATGAGTATATTTATTTCAAATGACAGTCCTGATCAGATACATAATACAGACACATAATTATTAGGTTGTACACAACAAATTCATTCAAACAATATGTAGAAATTATCTTTCCACATTACCTTGAAAAGCAATGTTCATGTTAGTCTGGATGGGAGTTCTGGTCAAAATGAGCGACGGAATATGAAGCGTGCAGATATGAAAATGTTCTTAATAGGCAACATTATTCAGATTTTTTCATGTATTATATGAACTCGTATCACTTAACCTGATGAGTAAAAACACAAAACTACTGGACATTATCTGGCCCAGGTTGCACTTCAGGTAAGAATGTGTGAGTTCAATTGTTCAACATAACACAAACAAGACTAAAAAAGTTCTGGTTTTAACTTGCCTTTTGGAAAACCAGTCGTAAAGCTAGTTAGTCGACTCGGGGCTTCCGTCTCTCCAGTAGTTGTCGTAGGCCTCCTGGAACATGTTATTGCAGGCTATTTTGGCTTTGAGTTTGGAGCAGATGAGGAAGGAGCCGCCCATCTTGCGGTGGAGGGAGTACGTCTCCTCGGGAGGCGGCGTGAGTCGCTCCCTCAGCATCACGGGGATGAGGCTGTGGATACGCTCGGTGGTGCTCTGAGATCCAAAGTCAAAGGGCTCCTTAGAGGAGAAGGCCTCCCCGAGGATCATCACTGCATCCACATGGGCGTTCTCCATCGCCTTATTACAGGAAACAGCAGATAGTCAACAGGCTTTAAACCAAGAGATCTACATTTCTGGCAGAGAGTTAGATTGATATCACTCTGATGTCTGTCAGTTAAATATGGACAGCCAGAAGTTAGCTTAGCTTAGAACAAAGACTTTAAACAGGGCCAAGCAGTTAGCCTGGCTCTGTTCAAACTTAACAAAATTTGCCTGCCAGCACCGCTAAAGCTCACTGATTGAATTGTTATACGTCGTTTGTTTGATTGTAATTGTATTTAGCACGATAGATGATAAATTCAGCTCTCCATTTTTGTAAATGGAGAGCTGATGGTGTGGTTTGTAATTCAAGGTGACACCAGAAGAGGAACTACAACAAAGTTCCCACTGTTGTTGCAATTCCTCCTAGTCACCAGTAGAGGACGATAAAGGTCATAAGAAACAATGCCACTTGTCTAATGTTACGAAATGTCATAGAAAAAGCAAAAAAATGACCATGACATTTGTGCCAAAATTCCCTGAAAGTGCTCCTGAGATATCACATTCACAAAAATGAGACATACGGACGGACGGAAAACCCAAGAACATTAAAATACCCATAGTATTGCATGTCGAAAAAATTCATAGAAAAGTCATAGTATAGCATGTAAAAAAAAGTCATAATAAAGTCATAGTATATCAAAAAATTCATAAAAATCTCATATTATAGTATGCCAAAAAAAGTCATAAATACGTCATAGTATAGCATGTAAAAGAAAAGTCATAATATAGTTATAGTATGTCGCAAAAACTCAAAAACGTTATTGTATAGTATGCCAAAAAAAGTCATAAATACGTCATAGTATTGTATGTCATAAATAATATCAGTATACAGTTCAGGTTTTTCATTCAAACAGATGACAGCAGGTTAATTCGCTGATTAATTCCTCCTCTTTGTCCGAACGTGTGCCATTAAAAGCACGTTGCTACCTGTCCCTGATTTCAGGTTTACCACACCTACACTGTCTAAATGTAACTAATTACATTTACTACTAGTACTTCACATCAGTAAATCCAATTTATGCTACTTTATACTTCTACTCCACTACATATATTTAACTGTTATAGTTACTTTGATTTTACATACAAAACATATGATCAACATATTAAATATGATGTGTTGTTATGGATTAAAAGCCCCACATATCCTCTCAGGTGTTTACAGTTACAGCATGGTGCTGATCAGTCCCACTCAGGCTGGAATTTAAACCAGGTCATCATGTACTTAAAAGAATGATAAAGTTGAAAATCGCCCAGCAACAGGAGAGCTCCTGAAGTCCCAGAAAAAAAATATATCTTGTTGCCCACAGACTTGTGTGTACAAATTATTATCTTGTGTGCATAAGATTAAAAAAGAAACTAGCATCTTTGGGGACCTTGAAGGCTCCATAATTTAACACTATTGAAAGGGGTCATTTTGCAGTATTTTTACTTGGCAATACTTATGTACTTTTACTCAAGTAGAATTTCCAATGCAGGGTTTTGAAACAGTATTTTCACACTGTGGTATTGTTACTTTTACTAAGTAAAAGATCGGAGTATTCTTGCACCTCTAGGTTTAGAGAGATGAAGTTTCTGCTGAAGGTTTCTGTGTTTTTTTCTTACAGAAATTAACAAACTGTCACAGTGATTACACACTGTTGTGGTTTATAGTGAAGATGTTTGTGTTTATTACCTTTGACTCGTATCCTGTGAGGAACCTCATGTCTCTGGATTTCTGCAGGACACCTTCTCTGTTCTTATTTGCAGCTGCATTTATAATCTGATTAGAGAAATGAAAGGGAAAAACTGATTTAAAAAAAAAAAATCAGTCCTGATACAATGAAATGTTTGCCTGCATAACAATAAAGCATGTTATGTCTCTATTAAGGTTTGAGTCATTTCAAACCATTGATGTGCAAAACAGTATTATCGCATTATTATCGTGTTAACTTTGACAGCCCAAGTTGTTATTACAAGAAATAACAATTTGTTATGTCGTAACAATGAGAAAATGTGTCATAATAACACAAGAAACTCTACAAATACATTTCTACAGCTTCTCACCTCAATGTAGGTGTCAGTGAAACTCTTATCAAATCCCCGCGTAGCTCCAAAATCCAACAGTGCAACCTGAAGACACGAAACAGACTTTATAGTGAAGAAGAGGAAATATCAAATGTACTAACAGTGTGCGTATTAAATTACAGGGTTGAGACAAACTGACCTTGTGAGCTTGTGGATCAAAGAAGAAGTTAGACCAGTTTGGATCAGTCTGCATGTATCTGAACTCAAAGAGCTCTCTCAGGCACAAGCTCAAGATCTGCTCGCAAATCTAGCGGAAGCAAAGGCGGAGAAAGAAAATAGTGCTCCATTTATATAGTACTGTATTATTATTATTATGAACTGTGCTGACATGACTGTGGGGTTTTAAAAGCTGGCATGTCTCTGCGTTCGGCACATCACCTTGAACTCTTCCAAATCTGTCGCCGTCTTGGCAGTGCGCAGGTGTAAACTGTACTGTAAGCTGTGCGGCGGTCATGGCGGTCGTACCTCATTCCTGAGCTCCTGTGAGAGGTCGGTGGCCTGGTCCAGAGGGAAACCGGGCACCAGCGTTGTGGTGAGGACGTGCGGGCTGCTCAGCTCGTCAATCACATCGGGCACATAGAAGTACGGGTGATCCTTCAGCAGCTCTCTGACACACAAACAGCAAGTTCAAAAGACACCTGAACCCAACCCCCAAAACTGGGATAACAATGTCAACAGCAAAGGACTATCCTGGTGCTCAGGACAACAGAGCCATTATCAAACTGACAGCTGAAGTATAAACTTTACTCCTAAAAGAACATATGCTTATTCGCTTTCTTTCTTTGAGAATTAGATTAGATTGATATGACTTTAGGATAAATATTAAGTTGATGCCTTATAAAAATTTTAGTTGAAAAACAATTTGTTTTGGGGTTTTATGTGATGTACTGTTTGTTTTTTATACAGATTAGGGTTGCCAAAGTTAACTCGATAATAACACGTTAACGCAAATTCGTTTTAACACCACTGATTTCTTTAATGCTGAAGTAGGCAAGATTGGAGAAATATGTTTTTTATTTTTATAAAACGGTTGCTATATTGTGACAGTAGTACATGAAACAGGTAACATGAAAAAAAATCATGTGCCTCTGTGTCCTCCGGTGCTCCTAACGGCATCTGCAAGATTTCACAGACCGGAGGAAAACAAGCAGTCAGAGCTGACCTGGAGTCTGCCGTCCAGTTGCTGTCTCTGAGCAGCTGTCAATCACTTGCAAACTCCGACCAAACGGTCAAACTAGGCAGCGCTGATCAAATATGAATCAATATTATGTTACGTTGATGCCTATTTCTCGCCTCAAATGTTATTCGGACAGCTCTAGTACACGACTTCCCATGTTGTAAACACAAGCTCACAAGTTTCATTTGAAGGCACCAATAAATCATAATGATTGCCAATACACTGTGAAATGAATCCCAAAGTCTGTCTGTGTAGAAAGAACAAGTGTGAACAACTTACTGGAATTTTTTGGCACATTTGGCCTCTCTTATGTAATCACACTCCAGCGCCAGCTCACGGCTCATGACCTCAATGAGGTGCTCAGGAAACAGACCTGTAAATGTTAAGAAAGTTAAAAATCATGACATTCAAGCTGCTGGTGTAGTGAAGTATATTGACAATAGCGAAGGTTTCCAACATCAGACAATAGCAGCTGTTATCATAGAAATGATTAAAAGCTCTCCAACAATGTTACCTTCAGGCAGCGCGTTGCTTAAACTCAGAACAGTCATGATATTGTTCACGTCGCTGTCGATACTCTTGGCGACTCCGGGGTACTGAAAGAACAGATTTCATTGTGTGATTTACTGTATGTTGTAATAGTTTGCTTCTGTGTTTTATCTCTGTGCAAACGCTCCGCTCACCTGAATCTTCATGGCGACCTCTCTGCCGTCCTTCAGTCTCGCTAAATGCACCTGACCGATAGACGCCGCTGCAAACGGCTTCTCCTCAAAGTACTCCAGCTTGTCTCTCCAGTTTGGGCCGAAGTCACTGCTGATGGCTTTCTGCAGAGAGAAGAGAAACCGTCTCATCTATGAACCTGAGTCTAACGAGTTTGTGTTGTTTACTACTACTACTACTTCATACTGTACCATCATCTGTTTAGGAGGCATGAAGTCTGCACTCTGTCGAACACGCTCAAAGATTTTAGCCAACTGGGGGTTAATAAAGGCGTCATCTGAGGGGAGAGAAAATAAATAACTGTCATGATTACATTGTTTAAAACCTATTTTTTACAACATACTATGCTATGTAATATTCATGACACTTGTTATGACATATACTGTAAACTGACCTTTTTAATTAAATACTATATCATGACATGTTTATGGCATACTACATTGTTTATGATTATATACAGTATACACACTATCTTGTGCCATTTTTTATGACTTTCTATACTACAGTGTTTTATGACATACTATACTATGACTTTTTCATGACATTTTTATGACATAATATACTATGACACATTTAAGACTAAACTATACTATACTATGAAATGTTTATGGTATGCTACATTGTTACACATACACACATACATACTTACAACATACCATACTATGACATTTTTACATATATGACATACTTTCTATAATTTTGATGACATAATATAATGTGACATTTTTTTATGGCATACTATAGTATATTTTTTATAACATACAGTCTGTTTGATGGCATTTTTATGACATACTATACTATGACATTTTTTATGATATACTATACTATGACATTTTATTATATTATGCCATAAAAATGTCATAAAAAAGTAAAAGTATAGGTGATAAAAAATTCCATAAAAATGTCCCAGTATAGTATGTCATAAAAATGCCATAGTAAAGTAACTGTCCAAAATGTCATCACTTTATCATTTTGTCCTATTAAACACTGAAACTGTCCTAATTAGCATCTGAATTCTTGAGTTATGGCCAAAAATGTGTTTTGTGAGGTCACAGCAACCTTTGACCACAATAATCTAAATCAGTTCCTCCTTGGGTGGACGTTTGTGCCAAATTTAATGAAAATTCCCTCCAGGCATTCCTGAGATATCACATCCATGAGAATGGGATGGATGGAAGTACAGATGGAAGAACAACCCAAAAACATAAAGCCTCCGGCCACGGCCATCGTCGACGTGGAGGCATTAAAACTCAGGACATCGCATGCAGTAACTAAAGTGAAACATGTCACAAGTGGTAGAATTATTAAAATGACTATAGTCAACCACAAACCAGAGCCCTCTGCTGCAGCGCCCCCCGACTGTGGAGCGCTCTGCCTGAAGAGCTCAGGAATGCACCCACCCAGTCTCCTTAGTCTTAAGACACTTCTTAAACACATCTTTTTAAACATGTTCTTAACTACACCTGCTCTAATGCTTAATGTTTCTGTCTGTATCACTGTCTCTACCTGCAATGTTGTGCGCTTTTTTTGCATGTCTCTGTCTGGCGCTATGGGTCTAGAAAAGCGCTTTACAAATAAATTGTATTATTATTATTATTAAAACCTTAATGCATAAAATAATAATAAAATAACAAATAAATAAAACAAGACTTCCCATGAGGATGCTCTTAGTACCACAAACCAACTATAATATAAACCACTGTCTACATACAGCACCAATACAGTGTTTAATGGACAAGAATTAATAACTGAGACACAACATTCACATAGATAAAGATACCCGATAATAATAAAACTTTGTAATTTTGTTGATGAATCATACAATTAGTAAAGTAAATGTACTTAGTTACTTTGCACCACTAGTGACTCGACTGTAATGATAACACATGAGAGGTACAAACTGTGGTTGTGGATATCTAAGAGCACAACAACACTGTAGTGTAAACACACTGTTCAAAGTGTCAGTTGAGCCTCGGCCGCCTACAATAACTCGACTGGAATGGCACTTATTGTGTTCAGCTAACCCGACGCTTATTTTAGGGGATGACATTTCCCTCTTGGTCTTGTTGGGATGCTGGAGCACCAGTTTACTGTCTGTGTTTGGCCTCTGCTGAAAGCTGAACCTTTATGTCCACACTGATAGATTTACTGTCCATAACATGCCGTAGCAGTGTGTGTGTATCAGTTTGTACTGAGTCACTGATGATCTATTTCTGTGTATGTGCCACTTTAGATAACACCTCACCTTGAATACTGAGCATCTGTCCAAGTTTCAGAGCTGCACCTCGGACTTTGCAGAGTGTCCGCACGATTCTTTGAGCGTTGGCTTCGGAGAGGAACGCACTCGAGTTCAGAACGGATTTTTTATCACCTAAAAAAAAAACCATATATACACAATCAATTTTTCGGAGGTTGTAGCGGGCTCAGTTTTAAAGCCAGAGTGAAGATACTGGTATCATATTAAACTAGAAAAAAACCTAGGAATCCATTGGTACCAACCATGTCATACTAGCTTGTTGCAAAGGAGGCTAAATAACGCTCCAATCCTGCACTAAATTTTTGCGAGGAAAAACTGTCATGGCCATTTTCAAAGGGGTCCCTTGACCTCTGACCTCAAGATATGTGAATGAAAATGGGTTCTATGGGTACCCACGAGTCTCCCCTTTACAGACATGCCCACTTTATGATAATCACATGCAGTTTAAATCTCCCTCTTATCACCTTGCTGTTGGGGTTTTAAACTCTTCTTGGCCACCTCAGCGATCGCCCCAATGCCGAGTCCAACCGCCAGACCTGCAAAAAGAAATAAATATAAAACATGATTCACAAGCTTTTTCTTTGAATTGACAGGAACTGTTTGGAAGACGAAGTTATCAATCTATTAGCAATTACTTTTTATGAAGGCCCACGGTGTTGCCTTTACCAATGCCCTACTCTGCATCTGATAACAGCAGCAACATAATGGACGTGATAACAGCAATCAGTAACCAGAGTCTGATTTCTCAGGGCAACACTCAGTCTTTGAGAGTTCAGCGACCATTTAAGGCCAAGAAACAACTGATACTACTATTACTAAGTGTGCTGCCCTTGGATGACAACATGTTTTATATTAGCTGGATTCTCAGACAGGACTCTGGCCACAGTCTGACTTCAGCTCCTGAAAATTGGTGGCCGAGGTCATCAATGCAAACCCTCTCAACTAAATCCAAAATTAAACTTTGACGTTCACTTCACTGTACAAGGAAGAAATAAAACTAAACAACAACTCTACTTGTAAAACTAGTGAACAGAGAATAAAAATAGACGTTAGTAGCACTTCATACCAATTCACATAAGTGTTGCTAGTCTCCCATGAGCCCCTTGCTGCTCTGGAGGAAGTGCCAACGCTGCCAGTGTCATTTGCACAACTTGCTTGCACAACTCGTGTCAAAATTAGTTGGAAGTTAGCTAAGAAAATACCAGAGTCCATTTAAGATTACTCAAATTATCTTGAGTTAATAAATGCTACAACTTCAGTCATTTAAAAACCAAGTGAGCTCAACATTAAGTTAGTTCAGAAACTCACTTTAGTGCTGGGTCAGACACAAAAGGCTCCAACTAATGATTTTTATTGTTTATTAATCTGCTGCCTTTTTTCTCAATGAATCGTTTAGTCTATAAAAAGTCAGAAAAACTGAAATAATCGCATTTCAGAAGGTGAAACCAATTCATTTTTGGCATTTTTGCTTAAAAAAATGTATGAAATTGTTGCAGATTCCTTTTCAGTTGATCAACTAATTGACTAATCGCTTCAGCTCTAACATATAGAATACCGAAACTGAACATTTAAAGCTAGGGTCGGTAGTGTCCTTCAAAAGTTGAAGCTTTTGCAGATCTCAGATCAGATTTCACAATCTGCGGGTTACCTTCTAGACGAGACCATGCAACAACAACGACAGAGAAGAGGAAGTAAACATGGACGTAAAAAATGCTGTTTTCAAAGAGTTCCAAAACAATTTGCTTTACAAATGTTTTACAAGGAAGGAAATTATTTCAACATGTTTTTTAAACCTCAAGGATACACACAGTGTGTTTTTGGTGAGAAACACTGAATGTAAACATAAAGTTTGTTTGTTCACTCCACAGGGCACCTTTAAAATGTAATAACAAAATAAATAAATATAAGCATAACTAAATATGGTCAGTGAAAAAATGTATAAAAATGTAGCAAATTAAAAATCCCACACTTTGATATCCATGCCGGTAAAGCAACATGTCAGGTGTTTTGTTTATTTCTTGAGCATGTGTTCTGCTTCACATACAGGATCAAACTTTCCCAGCACCTGGCAGCTGCCCAGACAGAGCCCCGTCACTGGAGCAACTTTACCTGAAACCTTTATGGTAAAGACGACTATGGTAATATTAATGTCTCTTTTCTTTTGTAACATGACCAGTAAACCAGTAAACACACCTACCTCCAAAATTCACCAGCCTTCCTATCCGTGTGACGGGCACCTTCCTCTCTCTGGCTCTGTCACTGAGCTGAAACACAAGAGAAGAACTAAACTCAAAGGACAAAAGAAGAATAAACTTATCCTGTGCAATGTTGAAATAAGAAGTATTGATTCATATTATTCAAACACTGATATATAGAAGGTGTTAAAGTGGATACCACTTGTTTATGCTGCTTGACGTCTGTTTTCTTGGTGTTTCCTGCTTTATCGACGTCCTCTGATGTCAGACGGCCCACCGTGGAGTTGTCCTGGTTAAATAACTTCGTATGTCCAGAGAACAGTTGGCGGGACCAGTCTCTGCGGTACTTCAGACGTTTAGTGTTGGTTCTTCCACCGCAGGTCGCCTGTCCGCCGTTTACACTTCCAATGAAACAGGTACTGAAACAAGCTCCCATAGTGGAATATCTGTGGAGCTGTGCTGCTGCTGTGGCTCTGTGGACGCAGACCTCCTGCTGCTTGTTGAACGTCTCCTGGATGATTAAACATGATTCACATGAGTAGGTGTTAAAGGATATAGTAGGAAGGAATAGAGTGCTGCATTTTAGCACTTCTGGTTCCCTCGTCTGGTAGTTAATGGGTTTTTAGTTAGATGCCTGAAATAAGGTCTGTGGTTAACACATGCTGAAGATATTTTAATGTTTTGTTCTACGACATAAAATTCATAATTAAATACCCCACTCGTAAATTTTGAAGCCTTTATGTTGCAAACAAGTGACTAAATGAGAATACTAAACATCATCACGCTGACTCGTCCGCCTTTACAGCCTTGTTGTTTATACTCACCCTCATGCGACCGTGGTGTAGTTTGTTTACGTTAGCTTTTTACTTTTGCTGATTGCATTCACACTTCAAAAATCATAAAAGTGGTGTTCATTTATGGAGATTTTCTTGCTGAACAAAACATGTAAGTATCATAAACGTAAACATTTTATTTTACTCTTTGGTGAAATATGAGATAGTTTCACGTCTTCAGGCCTTTATTAATTATTAAAATTAAATGAATCAGAAATGATTCAAGAGGAAAATCACTAGTTGGTGGACCTATAAGCTGTGACGAGAGGTCACAAGTTGACATTTTAAGAGGTCAAAGCCAAAATACGTGATGAACCACTGGTCCAGGTGTTGTTTTGAGAGCTTTACTTCCCATTAAAGTACAAAATTATGTTGGAAAAGCTGCACAATTGTATTTATTTTAGATATTTTTTCAGCTTGATAAATCCTCTCAACTGTCTTCTATTCCAGCATCATCTGCCTCTCAGCCCTGCTCACTATTGTTGGTGTTGCTGATGAGGTGATGGGGTGCAGAGACTGACTCAGGAGGAATCTGGGTTGCATGTTTGTGAAACTGCCAAACACATCACAGCTGACATGCTCACCCTCGCTGATCCGGCAGCATGATGGAAGAAGTTTCCCAGCCTCTGGTTCCCGATGCCGTGCAGGCCGCCTGGTATGGCTCTGCTGGCCGCCTGCTTCATCCAGGTCAGACCCCTCCAGACCACCGTGTCACCTGTCATGGTTGTTAAAGACCTGCAGAAGACATGAAGAACAGGGTCTCTGTAACAGGTTGCTTAGAGGGAAGTTCATCAGTTTATGTCTCCATGCTTGTAGAATAAAGAATTTCATTTTCATTTCAAAATTTCAAAATTTATTTAGAACATGTAGAATACAGAAAGAATTAAAAATAAAGAAAAAGAATGATCATACCAACAATTTGACAGTCAGAAACAAATAGTATTTACATACAATGAAAAAGATAAGAAAAAGAAATTGTCAACACTTGATGCCTTGATTTACATATTCAAAAAGGACTGAAAAGAAGTATAAACTTATTTAATCCCACCCCTTCTCCATAAGTCAATTATTAATTATCAACCAGCTTCTTAATTGAGCCATACATATACTCTAATTAAATTTTCCTAAATTTAACTATAATTATTATTATTTATAATTATTCTAACTATAATTATTACCTTTAATCTGTGTCATACAGAAATATAAATTTAATCTGTGTCATACAGAAATATAAATTAGTTACTGATATAATTATATAAGATTGACTCCATATGTACAGCATGCTTGACAAAACTAATCAAATACTGATAAAAGTGCAATATTAACTTGGCTGGCTGAGAGAGAAGAGAGCAGAAAGACAAAAAACATGCACACTGAAAAGTTTTAAAACAAATATAATATATTAAACAATAAGTTAAATTCAATTCAATTCAATCTTCATTGCAAACTCAAGGTCCAGATAAGAAAAAAGACAAACAACAATACATTACATATCATACATCACAATACAGGAAGCACTATAAAAAGTCATGATTAAAAGATATTAAAAATATTAATATCAATATAAATATATACATACATCAATGCCTTACATATAAAGAACTATACCAGTGCCTCCACGGCTGTGATTGGTACCGTGTAGTGCTAAATCTGATGTTAGACAACTCTGTCATTCTCAGAGTGATTTAGCTGGCATATAAATTTGTACATGAGATTTCTTAATACAGTTTGAAAAGTATTTATGCCTGCAGACACAAACATTTCACTTGCACTAGAACATCCTGGTCTTTTTAATAATATTCTCATTGCAATTAATCTCACAATGAATAAAAGTGACAAATAAGGAAGTTTAACTTTAACTCACCAACTTTAGTCTACAACAGAAGTCCTGTCATCATCGTGCAGCTGCAGCTGCAGCCTCAGTTCACCTTGATTTGACTAGTTGACACACTTTCACATCAACACCTCAAACTCAGAGGCAGAAAGACGCGCGACACGCTGAAGGACACGCTCATGTTCCTCGAGGCGAAGTTTAACAAACAATGAGAGCCAATGAGAGTAAAGTCCAGCCGCGAGCTGCAGGTATCAACAAACCACCGCACTGGATGGACGAACTGTCAGTCGCTGCTCAGGGAGGGTGTGACTGCTGAGGGCGGTCCCTGAACTACACACATGCTGCGTTCACGGGATACCACAAAAATCTGGATTATTTTTCAATAAACAAATATCAGTTCACTTTAGCTGAAATTATAATATAAAAATGTTTGGACCCAAGTAAAAGTCAAAGTTACAATAACTAACAAAACAAAACTATATACTGTATATAAATAAATATAATATATATAATATACATATATAATAAATATATATAAATGTATATACTATATATTATTATATATATAAATAAATATATACATATACAATATTGATTAAATATATATATATAATATGCATAAATAAATAAAAGAAGTTTAAAAGTAAAAATACCTTTGATTTATTTATAAATGTAAAGTCATATGGAGACCAACAACTTTAAATGCAGACTTAACTGTTTAATTGTTGTTTCCAATAACCTTGCATTTATTTCAGTAAATTGTTTAAACATATTCATGTGAAACCTAATAAAGTTTAAAAAAAAAAAAGTTTAACTTCTTATTATAATTATGTTAAATTGTTTAAAAATGAAACTATCTATATTGTTTGAATTTATTTTTGTAACATGTAATTAAGATAATCTGGGAAATTGGAACAGAGTTATCTTACACATTTTATTGTGGAAATGTGGGAGCATTTAAGTATTGAGAAAGATAAACACTTGGATAAATAATTAAGTACACCATTACATTAAGCACATGACTTACTGCTTCTACTTCACAGTGCTTTTTGGGAGCTGAAACAGATATATTTAAGACGGTACTTGCCAGCAGTTGATACTTGGGGCTGTGTCAATGTGTTTGATGGTGGGAATTGTCAAGACGCGCATTTTTCCACCCAGTATTTAACTAATGTCAGATTGGAAACTACCATAAAATCATTATATGACATTAAACCTTTCTATTAAAACAAATATCAAATGTGTGTTAGAAGCAGTGAAACACAGTAGGGTGAAACTCAGAGCTCAGGCAACAATACCCCATACAGCTGTGATCTGCCACTGATTCAGGACCATTAATGTCTGGTTATAGCAGCCGATATGGAGAGAATGATGAATCACCTTTTAATTATAGAGAAAGAGCAGCAACATTGAAATAAATAGTACAAGTGACCAGAGAAATTAATAACTTAATGATATCACTGCTCTGCTTAGATCTATTGATGGGAAATACAACAAAATAACACAATGGCATGTCGTGATTATTCTCTTTACAATGACATGAATGTTTAGCGGCCATGATGGACGTCAGCTGTTGTTGTTGTTGTTGCATGACAAGGTGTTTATGAAATGTTGGATGTTTCAGATGTATCACGCACATGAAAAATATCAAACTTGTGTGTTAAATTGTCATCTCATCTCCCTTTATTTAAGAATAAATGAGATAAATAAATGGCTTTCAGCACTCAAGTACAGTTATAAAATCCACATTAAGGTGTTTTAGCTTAAGACTCTGATTTACACCTTGTCTGACTATATGTTTTTTATTAATTTACACTTCAGGGCATCTTCAAATCAGACTTCCACATTAAATTACTTCGGCATTTAATATAATTCAAGATATTCTAGACTGATGAAATAAACCTTGTCAGGGTCTGATGGCAGACTTTATCTTTGGGAAGAGTCGGAGAGCGTTCTGTGTCGTCACCTCCATCACCTCCTGCAGCGACACTCCTTTAATCTTACTGATGTACTCGGCAGAGATGCAGATGTTTTTGGGCTCATTTCTCACCTGTATTAAAGGACGCAGAACAAGAAGGATACGACATGAGTGGGTGAATAAAGGTTAAGGTACAAACAAAGCAGATTTGAATTGTATGCGCCACAATATATTGCAAATATCCTACTAAAAATATAAGAACATGCAAAGCAAAAAATACTTTACCTGCTTTTCTGGACCGAGAGCAGGTGAATCCGTTTCTAGACAGATGTTCTCTAACGGCAACTGTTTCACGAGTTTCTGCTTCTTGGTGGAAAATACACAAAGAAACCATCATTAATCATTAACATTCAGTGTGATAAAGTCAACCAAGTAAACATGTCAGTGCTGTCTGAAGAGACCGTGTCCGTAGTTTAGTTGTGTAAAATGTAAATGCTCACATATAAAAAGGATACAAATATTCAATTTACAACCATATCTATAAAATACATGTTTTCTTGTCTATTTACACACATAAATGACAAGTAATAATATGTATGTGTAAGAGTACATGTGTTAGTGTAACTGAGGGGAACATTTTTAACAGGTTGGGTTATGATACAGTGTAAATTAAACATGATCAGGTGCTCTGTTGTACCTGTTCACTGCGTATGATGGATGGTGGGATAGAAAAGAAATATCCAGCCTTCACTCCCTCCATAGCAACAGACGGTTTCCCATCAAAAGCATGAAGCAGGGCTTTTTCGACACCTAGTGAAATTTTAGAGGAATTGCAGTTTACTTCTCAAATACTCTGCTACTACAAGTAAACAGAAGAGAATCTAAACTTCGCGGTTTACCTTGCTCCTTCAGGAGATGGATGGTGGGTCTTCCTGCAGACCGTGAATGAACATTTCTAGAAATAAAACACATCAAAATATCATGGAAGTGTGTTGGTTAAGGGACGGATTGTCTTTCATATATTTGCACATACTGAGATTCTTTTGATTCTTTTAAAGAAGAAGGGAACACCACCAGCAGCTGTTTAATAATAATAATAATAATACATCAGATTTATATAGCGTTTTCCAAAGCTCTCAAAGACGCTTTACATGCTGTAGATAAAAAAAAAAAAAAAAAACATGCAGTAAACACTTTAATGCAGATAGAAAAAGTCTGAAGAGGTGGGTTTTGAGAGCCTTTTTGAATGATGACAGTGTGGGTGCATTACGTTTTTCATCATAAACTGATAAAGACGTAATGTCAAAATGTCGTAATTATACTCAATAAATGTTTTTTGTGGGAGCATCTAATAAGATAAGATAAGATAAGATAGATCTTCATTAATCCCGAAGGAAATTATTGTGCCAGAGATTGCTCAAAATTACAACAAGTCAAGTGTATAAAATAAAAAGTACTATTTCTAGCACAGATGCCTGAAAGAATAACAATAAAGTAAGATACAATCAGATATAATCAGTGTGTGGCGCCTTTTTCTTTATATTGTTTTGCGTTTTCACCTATGCACCTGATATAATGTTGGGATGTACATACACTACCTTGTGAAGCTTAAATTCTAATTTTACCAGTTGAGATAATAATAATCTACCGTACAATACTACAGTTTGACTCACAGAGGGAGATCCAGTTCCTTGGCTATCTGTGCCTGACGAATGAGGACCTGCCTTTGGCTCTCTTTGTCAGTCTCGCCGCTGACATATCTGGGCGTAAAATCCAAACCAACCTAAAATAACAGATGGGGAAAAAGAGTTTTAGCATGAATGCAAAAGAATGCTAACAAAGTCATCTCCAAAGTCACATCAGAGTTACTGTATTATTACCTCCCCAATGGCCACAAGGTGGTCTTTGTATTTCTCTATTATGGGTAGAGCAGCATCTAGATCCTAAAGAAAAGACATAAAAAAAACATCCTTTATTCCTTTGCTATATTAGTGAGGTCAATAAAGTGCACATGTATATGAAGAATATGGAGCCATAATATCTGGATTGTAGCAGAAAACTCAGAGAAAGTTCTCAAAACCAACACTATCTGCCTGGCTCGATACTACTACAGGTGAGTGAAAAAATATGAAGTTTTTTTGTAATAAACTCAAGCCTACCTGGAGAGAAGCCCCCCTCTGTTGCTCTGGGGAAACTTCTTGAACAGGGTGGACTCCCAGGCAGGGAAATATAAAACCTGGAAACCTAGGGAAAGGTGAAAAAGTCAGTACAAAGAGAAAAGTGAAACTCAAATCATGTCATTCTAATCATAATAAAGTCATAATAGTTACCTCTGTGACAACTCAATAATCTTGTCAAATTCCCCAGCATGCTCAGCCACGGCTAACAGTGCTAACAATCCAGCCTTGGAAAGAATAAAGCAAAACATAAACACACACAATAAGTACTCTAAATAAGATAAGATAAGATAAGATAAGATGAACCTTTATTAATCCCCGCAGGTAAATTCAGGTGTCAAAGCTGCAACATCAGCAAACATCAGCAAACAGAGTGAAACACAGGAGAGGTCAAGGTATACAAAAATTATAAAAACAATAATAGAGATATAAAAGATACAGAGTGAATGGGTGAACATAGTGTGTTCAGTCCGTCAATAAATAAATGTAATATGTACAATAAATAAATGTAATATGTACATATGTGCAATCTATAAAGTGGTATATAGTGTAAAGTGCGCCAGTGGTTAGAGTCCAAGATGGTTGCAGATACAGTGCGTGTTTAAAGTTCTTAAAGTCCTAATAGTTGTCATATGAGGGTCAGCCTTGGTTGTGGAGCCTGATGGCTACCAGCATGAAGTGAAATGCTTCTTAGTGGACAAGACTCACCTTTTTTGAATTCTCCACCACCTCATCTATGTCCTGACAACAAAAAGAGGAAAAGTTAGCAAATAATAATAATAAGATATTTCAGATATAATATATAATTGTGTCCTTTTAAGTGGGAGCATACCTTGTCAAAATCCCCAGAAGAGATATGACAGTGACAGTCAACGTAGCCATGCATGTGGAGCTAGTAGCGTTCAAAACCAAAACAATGCCCTCTTCCGAAAAGCGAGACGGACCGCGCATGCGTAGACTAGTAGGAGCGCATGGTGTAGAACGCAGCGTTGCCCGGAGGGACGGCGTTCCATTCCATCCGATTGGCTGAACGTCACCGGCGCTTCAACAGGCGGTGAACAGATCAAACATCCCGAGTGGTTTAAAAGAGGTGTAGCTTTATTTGAGTTCCTCTTCTTGTTCCTGTATTATGTTACTCTTCTTTATCATGTGATAGTCACCTCGTCCCTCCGCATCATTGAGTCACACTAGGTGATTTTGATCCGAAATGGGAGGTTTTTTAATGGTTTCTTTCCTGTTAACGATGCTGTTTATCGGCACCTGCAGAGCTAAATACGAGCCGACCTGGGACTCCATCGACTCCAGACCTCTGCCAGACTGGTACGATCAGGCCAAGTTTGGCATCTTCATCCACTGGGGGGTCTTCTCTGTGCCGAGCTTCGGCAGCGAGTGGTTCTGGTGAGTTTTTGTTTTCTTTGCAATTAACATTTTAATGACATGGCTTCAACTTTACAGACATGATAAGGTCTGTTACTGCAGGGTTGGAAGCAGCCACCAGCCAAATGCTGGTCAAATATGCAACTGGCTGCTAGATTTGCTTCACACACCAACCAAAAAAACAAAACAATGGCAGACTATTGAGTGGCTGGTAGATTTTGGATTCCACCAGCCAAAGTGGCAGGTGGACAAAAAAGTTAATTTCCAACACTGGTTACTGACATCCAGGCAACCTACACTACACTAAATGAAGCAATCACAGATTTTAGAATAAAAATTTATTTCCTGAACTCTGTGAAGTCACCCCAACTGGAAAATCCAGCTTGAGTTGGTAGCTGGTAACCATCTTGACCAGTTTAAGATAAGACAAGATATTCCTTACAGCAGCAAAGGGGATAGTGCAAAAAACAAGGAAGCATCAGTAAAAAAAAAAAAAAGCAAGATACAACACAGTAAAAAAAAAAAAAAAAGCAAAATATATACAGTGTTGACAATAAACAGACTATTAACAAAATTGCACAAGTTTGAGCTGTGTACTGTTATCGATGTTTAATTAATAGTTTACATGCAAAGATGAACTCAGTCAGTACTTTATTTGCAAAGATATGTGTCCTCTCAAAGTAGTGCTATGATGTTGGATGTTCATCGACTGTGATAAATGCAAATGCAGATCCCATTGTTCTGATTGCATAAAAAAAGTTAACTTTTTTTACTCAGATTTTATGCATATGATGATGTGTTCTTTATACTATCACAATTTGCCTAAAATTTGTTTTTAAAAATCGCAATATATTGCCTTGCTTACAGTATCGCAATATATTGAATCGTAACCCCTGTATATGTATTGTATCGCCAGATACTTGCAAAAACGCCCAAGTTTACTTCCTGTTAGCTGCTGCATCAACAAACAATGCATCAGGAAATACAAGTTTGACAAGGTCTATATGTGAGAACAGCACCTGCTGAAATTCACCAGTTTGATTTACAGTTGTTTACAAGGAAGTGCTATGCATAGCTTCTCAGATATCTTTAAAAATGTACTTTTAAAAAAAATAAAATAAATTAGTTTGGACCTACTTTGTACCTGCAGTAGGCCTATAAACTTGCTAAAACTGGACATGCAACAATACTAGAGAGAATGACTTATAAATGTATGAGGGTGTACGTACAGTATGTAGGTATGTGTGTATGCACGGTATTCTTGTAGGTATACATACCTACAAGGTATAGTAGGTATACATACCTACAAGCATACTGTAGGTATACATACACCGATGTATGTACATCAACTTCAAGGACAAAATGTTCACTTGCTGTCTAATATATCCCACCCACTGCCCGGTGCCATTGTAACGAGATAGTCGATGTTATTCACTTCACCTGTCAGTGGTCAAAATGTTGTCAATGTTATGGCTGTTTTGTGTTTGTTTCCTGTTCCAGGTGGTACTGGCAGCATCAAAAACTAAAGCCGTATGTTGACTTTATGCAGAGAAATTATCCTCCAGAATTCAAGTATCAAGACTTTGCATCGCAGTTCACTGCTGAGTTCTTTGATGCCAAAGAGTGGACGGACATCTTTGCCTCATCAGGGGCAAAGTACATCGTCCTGACCACAAAACACCATGAAGGTACAGGACACCATCGACATCCTGCCTCTCTGTATTTCTTTCTTATTTTAAGTTACTTTATTGTCACAAAGTGCTAAAACAAGGACATTATATCAGTGCCATGCTGCATTATTTCAGCCGTGCAGGAGATGTATTGATTTATCTATATATGTTTCAGGTTTCACACTATGGGGCTCAAAAAACTCGTGGAACTGGAACGCAGTGGACGTTGGACCAAAAAGAGATCTGGTAGATGAAATGGCGAGTGCCCTCCGTGCCAACAGTGACCTGCGTTTAGGGCTGTATCACTCTCTCTTTGAGTGGTTTAATCCGCTCTTTGAACTGGACGCTGCCAATGCCTTCACTACAAACTACTTTCCAACCACAAAATCTCTGCCTGAGCTTTATGAGCTCATTGTCAAGTACAAACCAGAGGTGCTGTGGTCTGATGGGGACGGAGACGCACCTGACAAGTATTGGAACAGCACAGGTTTCTTAGCCTGGCTCTATAATGACAGGTAGTTATTAATTTATACAGTAAGTGTGTGTTCTATTAGATTTATCATTTACGCAGCCAGTGTGATATTAACCTGTGTTTCTTCACAGTCCTGTACGAGACACGGTGGTGACGAATGACCGCTGGGGCAAGGACTGCATCTGCAAGCACGGAGGATATTACACCTGTACTGATCGCTTCCAGCCAGGACACCTGCTCAAACACAAGTGGGAAAACTGCATGACCATCGACACAAAGTCCTGGGGTTACAGACGCAACGCTCCTCTCAGAGATTACCTCAACATCGAGCAGCTTGTAGCGGTGAGACTTCAATATCTCATTTGCCTGTAAACTGTTTTATTATATAACCTATGATTAAAGAAAGAAAATCAGCAAATATTTACATTTACATTTATATAAGCTGTAACCTGTGATTTTTGGACATTTGTGGTTAAAATGTCTAAAATTATTCATTAACGATGAAAATTGGTTTTAGTCCTATTTGCTCTGGAGCAACAGCGCCCTCTAGCTGTGAAGAAATCTTAGTGCAGGAAAGTCTTTTCTATAAAGTCCAACCTGGTGTTTCAGACGTTGGTGGAGACTGTGTCCTGTGGGGGAAACCTGCTGATGAACGTCGGGCCGACACACGATGGAAGGATCGCTCCCCTCTTTGAGGAGCGTCTGAGGCAGGTGGGTCAATGGCTGAAGGTCAACGGGGAGTCCATCTACAACACAACAGCATGGCGAGTTCAGAAGGACGCCGTCACTCCCAACATCTGGTAGGTCCCTTATAAATTTATGTGTATTTGTATATAATCTGTGTGGTCTGCTGCAACCAACCAAGCTTTTTTTTCCTTTTTGTTCTTGATATTTGGACATAACAAATCCCCAAACTCTTGAAGGAAGGATTTTTTTGTGTCAGCTCATTACTGTGTGTTTCTTCACAGTTTATTTTGCCAAAAGTTACCGAGTAAAATGCAAGCATTGCGTAACTAAGTGAGTGAGTAAATAGTATGTGATTTTACTGACGATGATAAGTGATTTTATTGATGATGATAAATGTATTTATTGTGTTGGTTGGTTTGTCCTCATTCTCATAATGTCAAACAAACTTAAGTGCAATAAGATCAGATATTGTTCATGATATGTTTTAAGTTTATACAGAAGCCTGTATTATTGATAATACTTACATGTTTATGTTGACAGGTACACTTTCAGACCTCAGGAAAAGAGCATCTTTGCCATTTTACTGCAGTGGCCCAATAATGGATCTGTGATTCTGAATGATCCTGTGGTCACACAAGGACAGACTCAGGTAAGACTAGAGCTTCGGTCAAGCTATTAGCTTATTGACAATACATACAAGTGTCAGATTTGATTTGACTGCTAAGTCAAAACAAGAAATTGCAGCACAGAAATACCAATGGTATGTTTGAGGTCATCTAGAACAGTGGTTCTCAACTTTTTCGAGTCGCGACCCCTCAGAATAATCAGGTTGGTGTTCGCAACCCCCCCACCTGGCGTAAACACACGCTGTCTCTACACGCCTCCCCCTGCTGATTTTGAGTTATTATTGTGAATGATTAATAAATGTAGGCTAAATAAATAAATAAACATTTTGATGAGTTCCATGACTTTTTCTTTCCCCCCCGTCAGAAACTCATGTGCTTTGACTCTCACAAACACACTCAATAAAATCTATTTTTTTTATAATTTATTAATCCATCTATCTAATAGTTCACCACTAATTGATTAATTGATTAATGGTTGCAGCTCTAAATAAATGTAGAGCTGGTTTTACAGACTGTAGTGTAGCTGTGGTCAGAGAAGAACCTCCATCATATTAGCAGAGAAAGAAATGACTGGCCAGTATTTAATTAAAGGCTCAATATATATCGGTCTAACTGGTGGAATGTCCAATAACCGCACTGCATCCTGGGAAATGAGGCTGACTCATTGTTCACAGAGCAGCTCTCCCTCTCTCTTTTTCCTCTCCTTCTGTCAACATATCAACGTTTGTTCCTGTGTTTCTTTTGTTCTAAAATAAAAAAAGGTGGTGCTTCTGGGTCACGGGTCTGTGCAGTGGGAGCCGGTGAAGCCCGGCGGGCTGAGGGTCCTCCTGCCACAGCTGTCCTTCAGCCAGATGCCCTGCCAGTGGGCCTGGACACTGAAGCTGACAGGTGCCGCTTAAAGGGAAACCAGATCAGCTGAAGAGGAACTGACAGAGCTGCAGGCCGAGAGAAGGACCCAGCGTTTTATTTTAGATGTTTAAATCACTGAATCACTGTCTGCAGGGCTGTCCCGAATACAATTTTTTGGGCTTCAAAGCTTCGGTGTGAAATATTTAAAAGTATTCGAAGCTTTGCGGAGCACCGCAGTGGCAGACTGACATGTTTATCGGTCTATCTGTCTCCATCTCCCCCGTTGCAGTGTCACTACCACACTACTCTACACACAACAAACAGCGATATCCGTCGGAGAATAACTAATAATAATTAATAATGTTGTGGGATTATTCCTTATTTCATGGGCTATTCTGGGATTTATATATTATTATTACATGCTTATGTATAAAAAATAAAAACAAAGCATTCGAATAGTGATTTGGAAGTTGAATACCATGGCAACGGTCGAAGCTTCGAAGCTTTCGGGTCAGCCCTAACTGTCTGTGAGTTGCACATATAAAAATGTTCTTTTTGAGGTACTTTACATAAATACATGATCACTGTTTTTGATCTGGGTAACTTTTATGATTGAAGTCTTATGTTCTAGCTCCAGTGGTGGAATGTACTGAGGTACTTTACTTTAGTATTTCCATTTTATGTACTGGGTTTTATGTACTGTATGCTTCATATACTTTAACTTCTCCTCCACTACATTTTGGGAGGCAATATTGTTCTTTTTCTCCACTATATTTATTTGATATCTTTAGTTACTTTGCAGATTCAGATTATGCATACAAAATATAAATCAACTAATAAATTATGATTAATTATTATTATTATTATATAGGATAAACTACCCAGCAGTTTATAAAGTAGTTGAAATTAGCCCCATCTTTACCAGCTGCAACATTAAAGTGATGAACAAATTAATTCATCAATAATTATGATCCAAAAATATAATAATTAACTTAAATTTGATTATGTAGTGCTTTTCACAGCAAAAACATTATGCAAACATACAATAAATAACTCATATAAAGATGTGGTGACCACTACAATGTACATTACTATTATTATTATTATTATTCTGAAATGGGCAATTCTACATAATGAGTACTTTTGGTACTGTAAGTATATGTTGTATGCTAATACTTGTGCTTTTACTTAAGGACTTTTACTTGTAACAGAGTATTTTAACACTGTGTTATTACTATTTTTACTTAAGTAAAATATCTGAGTACTTCTTCCACCAGTCTAGCAGGAGTTTCTTAACTTTGGGATATAAAAGCAATTTTTAGTTTGACAAATTGATGTATGCAATATTCAACATGTGACCTCAAATGTGTTTCTACTTATGATTTTTTTATCACAATTTTGTGATTATTTTTCAAACCTACTGTGATTTTCATGCAGTCTGCAGCTCTGGTCAATGTGGTGAATGTTTTATATGTGAAGGAATGTTTGAATAAAATAAAATGAAGTCTTCAAGCACCATCTTTTTTATATAATCTAATATTTGCATGTTAAAAAAGACAATATCCTGTGAGATAGGCATATGTAAGAAAGCTAAATGCAACTGCTGATAGTTTGATGGAGAAGTATGTATGGGCATGTAGGCTGTATACGCGTGAGTATGCAACTGAATATCGATGTGTAGATGTGTGGATGTGTTAAATCTGGACTTGTGGAACAGTTTACACGGCCACACACTTCAGAAAGTGAGGTTGGAGGACCCACAGTTCTCCAGAAGACAGAGTTGACTCACAAGTACTGTGGCATCCGCATGCCTCTTTTCGTGCATATGCATCTACACTGTACATGTATATTGAAACAGGAAAAGAGTTAGGTATAACTATCTGTAAAGTTTGGTATACAGTAATGCCTTTTCCAAATAAAAAGAAAATTAAAAAAAAAAGAATATCCTTAACCCTCCTGTTTTCTTCCCGTCGACCACGCAACTTTTGTCTGGTTTGACTGTTTTTAAAGCATACATTATAAATTATCACCCAATTCTGTATGACACCTTTTTGGCCAACTTCATTCCAACTCATTACCACAAGTTTTACACTTTTTTTTAGAATTCATGGTCAATAAACCTAATTTATATGAAATTAAACCTAATTTTTTTAGGAAAAAATGCAGAAATTATTAATTATTTGGACTATACTCAAAATTGGAGGAATAATTTTGATGGATTATCACAGACCGGTATATATGTCAAAGTTTAGTCAGAATATTACAAATATATAACCTATTTTTTTTAGGAAACAATGCAGAAATTATGAATTATTTGGACTATACTCAAAATTGGAGGAATAATTTTGATGGATCATCACAGACCGGTATATATGTCAAAGTTTAGTCAGAATATTACAAATATTATAATATAAAAAAAGAAGTTTAATGACAGTGTGACACATTGCACCACCGGGTCAAAATTGACCTTGGAACACAACAGGGGCTATAATTTTGAATAAAATACCCATAATGCAACGAAAGTAGTGGTCATTATTTTTTTTTTGCAAAGACCATAGACAACAGGAGGGTTAAACTAAATCATATAACTTTTGATTGTACTGTATAAGCTTCTGCTCTCCTGGATTACCTCAGTTCTTACTGCGTCCTGTTGGCGCCCCCTGCTGCTCACATCTGTAACAACACCTCGGCCTTGTATGACATTTTAAGCGAGCTGACGGCGCAAAACGTCTCTCTCTACACCCTGCTGTGCACAGACGACCCAGGAAAACCAGGTTCCCTGTCATGCATCAGAACAATGTGAGTGAACTGAAGTGATCTGCATGTTGCACAGTGACCGGTAAGCCTCTGTGTGTGCGCTCATACTGTGTTGTGTGTTTTTAAAGGTGTAATTACTCGCATCCTCCGCCGCCGATCACAATAGAAAAGAGGTGCATTTGTCACCTAAGATGGTGAGTCCGGTGCAGGGCAGGTTTCTCTGTGTTGTGTCTGCTCTCTGCTGCACGCCTTTAAGGTGGGAGGTCCCTGTTCTGCAAATGTTCCATGACGTGCAGATGGGGGGTTCGTAAGGGGTTCTCACGTCCGTGCATTTCCCCCTTCAGCAGCAGGCTTTCCCCAGCCTGGGACCTGCACATCACAGCTGATCCCCTACACAACAACAACAACAACAACAGCAGGAAGATGTGAGGATGCAAATCGTGCAGTAGAGTGGATTGAAGGCTGCATACAGTAGAGCTGACACATTTAAGTGAAAAATGTTGTCAATGTTCATGATTGTAAAATGAGCTTAAAGCTAAAATATCACTGACATGTCTCATATGAAGCTTTGACATATGAAGGAATAGTAACATGAAGATTTGATCACATCATGACATAGATTTCTATTAAATTGCCTAATTTGTTTTAAAGAAATTGTAATTAAACTAACAAACGAAAACTAACAAAATTAATATTTTCTTTCTAGTGTAGGGCTGCAGCTAATGATTATTTTAAGTATTTTCTTGATTAATTGATTAATCATAGAGTATAACATATATAATAACTTCTGTTATGATTTGACGCTATAAAAATAAAAATAAATTAATCGTTTGCACCAATAAATGTCAAAAATAGTAACTTCCAAAAGTTTAAATTGACATGTTCAAATAGTTTGTTTTGTGTTATCAAGACTCCCAAAAATCTCAAATATCTTTAGGTTATTATCATAATCGATAAATTTGCATTTTATTCTTCTAGATTCTCTTGAATAAAGGATTTGTTGTTTGGATTAATCGTCTATAAAATGAGTTTTGTCAGGCCATTGTTCCAAAACTCCAAAGTTTACTGTTAGAGAAGTCTAAAAAAAACCCAGCAAATATTCATATTTGAGAAGCTAGAACGACTGGATTTTTACTTAAAAAATGACTTAAAACATTAATCAATCGATTGATTATCAAACAGTAATATAATAATAATAATGATAAGTGTATTTAGTAAAGCACCTTTCATAGAACATGATTCACAAAGTGAATTTTTTTTTTTACATGCATACAAATGAATTAAAAACAATAAAACAGCACAAACAATCTATAAAACAGCTGTTAGAAACACAAGTTTGCAACACTAGATAGTACAAGGTGACGCAAAGTTACTAATAGTTACTAAGCGACTAATCCTTTCAGCTCTAGTATATACTAGTATAGTATAATAAATATTGTAGGAGTTAAACAGTGCATTGAACATCATATCAAATTTATATTTACAAACTTTTGTCATATTGTGATATCCATATGACCTTGATGAAGACATTTTATATTAACCTCTTAAGCCCTAGGGTGCTGGAAGGTGTGGTTCAACTAAACAGATATACCCCAAATAAATCAAGAATAGCTCCACGACTATCAGGTCTAAATGCATGATCTTGGTCTCTATGGATAGGTAAGACCTCAGATAATTCATTACCAGTGTCAGTAACGTTGTGACTGTGACAATGCCTGAGTGAATTGTGATGAATCAAAGAAAAAAATTACATTTTTATCCTCGACTAAAATGTTTTCCACATTAGACAGTGGATAACACCATTACAGTAATGATGCCACTGAATTCATTCAGCAACTCCTTGACTACAATTGTGCCAAAAGCAGATAAATAATACAAAGCACATAGATTCTACAGAGGTTTTAGTAAGATAGGACCAGGCAGACTCTCCATTTGGCCTCTTGAAAGTGAATCTGGCTATAAAATACTACTGATATCCACTACAGGAGGTTATGTGCACACAGTGGAGCCTTTGGCCATGACATTTACCCCGTGCATCACCAGAGTCTACCATTGTGCACAGTATAAAATCAATAAAAAAACAACTGAATTGTATAATTTTTACTCCAAATGGAGTAGTTTTATTATAATATTAAAATATAATCATGTTAGACTTAGATAATAACAAATAAGATCAATAACATGTAAATAAGATAACAAAAAAGAATCCAAAGTCAAGTATGTACATTTAATATAAAAACAAAAATATGATAAAGTAAAAATACTATCTCTCGTGCGTTGATTTTGTAACTAAAATATTGAAATCATTGCTGAATAAACATTGTTTGGACGTTATACACTTGGGAGTGTTGTTTTAGTAGTGTTAAGGCCTCATCTTTTAGAAACAATTTGGAAAAAAAGACCACCACAGCATTTTATAAAGTTTTTAAAGGCAGTGTTTTAACACACAGCTCAGCCGAAGCCGGTGCCGGGTTTGTCGGGTAAAAGAGGTTAAAGACCCAGATAATATTTGCTGTTTTCTTTATATAGGATTTATGCTAATTTACACTGAAAGTAGCTCCATTTTAACCCCTTCAATCACATATTCTCCACTCATTTCGGTAGTAATGGTGCTGCAATCTGTGGTGGTAAATTATATATGTAGACAGGAACCGGGAAAAAACAGTTACGAAGCAACTTATCCTTTCAGCTCTAGTATATTCATACATATTGTAGGAGTTTAACAGTGCATTGAACATCAATTTCACATTTAATTTTGCAAATTTTTGTCATATTGTGATATATGCATATGACTTAAATAAAGACATTTTATATTAAAGACCCAGCAAATATTTGCCTTTTTATTTATAAATGATTTCAAGCTAATTTACAGAGTTAGTAGCTCTATTTTAATGCCTATCAGCACCAGAAGTATAACCTGTGTGATCACATATTGACGTGCTGTGTGGCTGAAGCTCAATTCTGCAGTCTTGGTGCTGTAATCTGTGCTGGTAATTATATATGTAGACAGGAACCGGGGAGGGAAAAAAAAAAAACTGGCTACAGACGTTGGCATGGTTGCCATGGAAACACACAATCATGTCAAGATTATTTTCAGGTACTGCTGTGATAATGGCATAAAGTACGCCTGGTTTGAGAGAGCTGACGGATAAATGAAACGATGGTAAGTTTTTTTTGTTTTTTTGAATGAATTAACGATGCACCAAGTGAGAAGTTGCAGGATTTATGTTTTTATATATCGTATTTACTGGTGTTTGTATGAGCTGTTTGTTCAACCTGCAGTGTTCAGTGTCCCCTGTAAGTGATATCTCAGTCAGCCACATGACAGCCACTACAGCCAGCGGGGAGGAAAACCTCATTCCTTCCATTCATAAACACCTCCTCCCCCCTCTGTGTGTGTGTTGTCCCCTCTGTCTCCCCCCCTCCTCCCATCTGTTTTACCACTAATATCATTAGAGGCCTGCTAGTAGTCGGGTGCCTCTGTGGCATTCAATCACATGCAAATTTGTGGCAGATTTGAGCCGCGGTGTCGCTTTAGATGGTGGAAATGCCAGCAGTGTGGAACATCCTGGGGGACAGACCATTATATTTATAGAGATGGGCGACTTGACCTTCACTGCACATTGAGTATCAGCCATTTTAGTGCCGCTCCTCTAGATACTGAATACAGCATAATGGATCTCAGCTGCACTGCAGTTAGTTAGCTTCAACTTCATCTTGGGCTTGTTAGAGGCTAATAATAGCTCTCTGCAATTCCATACTGTGGACGGACTCCGTCAATACACAGTCTCTCTGCATTCACTGCTTTTTGGGCACACAGGGAGTTGCAGTTTTTCTAAAAGGACGTGCACTGTGAAATAACAGTTTTTTGCTCTGCAGGATGCCATTTTGAACTCAGAGGTGAAGTTCAACTATAAGTTTAAAGGCTTTTGTTCTGCTGTGTAAGCTTTAAGTTCAGAGAAAGACCTCTGTTAAATATGCCTTAGCCGTAGCCCAAAGCCAAGGACTCCTATTCATAGAGGCACCCAGTTGTTCTCACCCAGTGGCACAGAGTGAAACTGAGGAGGATGGTCACAGCGGGTGAAGTATTTATAGTTGTGTAAATTATATTGTGTTGAAAGGCCAAAAGTTTCACACAAATGACTGAGGTGGAGGGATCATAAATCTATTAAAATCAGGGGAAAGACTCGGCCTGTCGTATTCAGAGCAGCTTATAAACACATTATGATAGAAATAGATTTTGGCAGGTGTCCAAGCATCACTTCAAATTAAAACACAAGTCAAATTCAGTGGTTTGTCATGTGTTGTCCAGGTGGTGCTCAGGTGGTGCTCAGGCAGACTGTTAGTAGTTTAGTAGTTTAATCTAAGATCACATGTTTTGTATTTAAAATCTTTATCTGAAAAGTAACTGCACAAGTCAAATACATGTGGTGGAGTAAAAAAAAAAAAGGACAATATTTCTCTCTGAAATGTCGTAGAGATGAAGTACAAAATAATACAAAATGCAAATTCTCAAGCAAATTACAAGTACCTCAAAATTGCACTAAATTACAGTATTTAAAGGTACAGTGTGTAAACATCTGGCGACATCTAGTGGTGAGGTTGCAGAGCCAGTGCGTAGAGTGTGTGTCGGTGGGAAGTGAGTGGTGAAGCAAGAGAGAGAGAGCGATGTTGTGAGCAAACAAGTGAGCTATTGAAGCAGCAGACAGAGTTAAGGTACGTGTCCACAGCCTCCGTCCTTTCCACGCTTTCCATTAATTGTCTATGGAAGCTACCGTGCAATGCATTCTGGTAGCGTGGCGGCGCGATTCGAGAGACGGACCGTCACGTCGCCCGCTCCTCATTTGCGTAAAGTTGAGGTCTAGGCTACTTTATGCTAAACATGGGCGTCCGACGCGACTCGCCACCTCTGGAAACTCCCCAGAAACTTTTAAACTGACCGTTGTCGATCCAAATAAAGATGGATTCAGCAACTGCATGGCTTATTTCTCACATAAAATGTTTTCAGAAACACATTTCGGTGAACTATTTTCGTGAAATAAGAGAACGAATTTTCCAAATGAGCCGCCATGTTGTTTCCGGTTTGAAAGCTGGGAGCAGCAGCCAACGGCGGGAAAGCGTTCGTCCAATCAGGTGGGGACACCCTTGTGTCTAGTGGCAGCCCATCAAAGTGTCCAATGCTGGGAAGCGAGGCGATCCCTCGAGATAAAAAACACCCCTGTGGACAGGTACCATAAGTTAGCTTTGATAATATCTAGTGAATGTACAGTGGAAGTTGCAATTTGTGCAGAAATAAAAGCTGCAGCTCCTCAAGACCAACAGAGGTTTCCCGTGTCTTGTTTCCCGACGGCTGAGTGGAGTGACGGGGCTTAACTCAGCAGCGAGTAACGTTATCTACTCCGGCCAAGGCAGGAAACGTTAACACAGTGGCTTGTCCTTTCTGGGCTACTGTAGAAACATGGCGGCCGGCTCCGTGAAGAAAACCTCCTCCCTATGTAGATATAAACGGCTCATTCCAAGGTAACGAAAACACAACAATTCTTATTATCAGGTGATTATACACTAAAGAAAACATACTAATATTATATTCCATTTCTGCCAACAAATCCCCCTAAATGTTACACACTGTTCCTTTAAGTAAATGTACCTAAAGTAGTAGTGGTGGAAGAAGTACTCAGATCATTTACTGAAGTAAAAGTACTCATTAAAATACCCACATATTGTTCTATAACTGCATTACTGAGCTAGTTTGTGGACTTTAATGACTCTTTCCTACTTGTACAACTGTTAAGCTACATTTCAGCATTTACCACCACCGTGAATGGTGTTCAGCAGAAGTTACATAGTCTTACTTTAACTTATAAGCAGCAATTTAAAAGTATAGACAGTCAAAGTGGAGCTTTTTAAACTACTTTATACAGTATACTGTTGGGTAGTTCCATCTTAAAGGAACAGTGTGTAACATTTCGTAGGATCCGTCAGCAGAAATGGAATATAATATTCATAACTATGTATTCATTAGCGTCGAATCATTGTTGTGTTTTTGTTAGCTTAGAATGAGTCCTTTATATCTACACAGGGAGCAAGTCCTCTTCACGGAGTCTGCCATGTTGCTCCACCACGTTCCTACAGTAGCCCAGAACGGACAAAACAAACACTGGCTCTTGAGGAAGCCTTTCACGCTTTTACGTTACCTGAAGGCCACCGTAGTTCTCCGAAACGCTTGTGAAACTGCAGTAAAGTGAGCAGCGGAGTGCAGTTACCGCAGTCTTAGAAAGGGAGGAGTGAGCGGCGGTGTACACAGTTGGTTGCAATCTGCAACCACACCACTAGATGTCGCCAAATCCCACACACCGTACCTTTAAACAATGCATCATATTTTGTGATCTAATTATACAGTTTGTACTACCTGTAAAATACCTGAAAAGTAACTGCAACTTTAGCTGTCAAATAAATGAAGTGGAGTAACAACTACAATATTTCTCTATGAAATGTAGCGTAGAGTACGAGTACAAAGTACCACAAAATGAAAAGATTTAAACAATACTTTGTAAATTGTACTGAAGCACAGTATTCGAGTAAATGTACTTAGTTGTTTCCAAATCTATTAGGTGTCATTTTTTCTTTGAGTGCTGTCCACAGAAATGTGTGAAATAACTTGTTGATCAGGAAGCATCAGAGGCTTTGTACTGTAGAAAAAAGAAAACAGACAAGTACATGTAAGGCAGTATAATAGAAAACAAAATAAACAACTTAACAATTTCACTGAAATGTGATAAGCTGCTATGTATAGTCAAATAAATTAGAGAGGTAAAATTGAGACCACACAAACGTCTTCCATCTCATTCCTATCGTAATGATGTAATTAATCAAAATTTTAATCATAATATGCATTTACTTGAGAGCAGTTTTCAGTTGTAAATATAAATATTACTAAACAATACAGAAAAATAACAATACGGTGGCTTTGGGCTTATAAAAATAGTATCTTAACAGCATTTAATGTTTGTTAAAGTCATGTAACGAGGAAGTATTTACTGAGTTAATGTAGAGGCTGTAATGGCACCATGTCACACTGAACTCATACATCTGATTCACAGGATGAGGTTTGCAGCTGCACATAATCTGCAGTATTGTCCTAGTTTTTTCGCCGTGTTAATGACACCCTCATCACGACTCTCTCCATTCACAAAGCGAATCCTGTCGTGATGGGAGAGAACTGGCTCTGAACAGGCTGTGGGTGTCTCAGGAATCGGAGAACATGTCTAATTTTTGCAGCATCCTCACAGCCAGCCACACGCTGTCTTTTCATTGAGTTCCTCTCTATATACAAACTGAATAGCATCACGCTGTAGGAAATGTACATTCAGGACGGCTGCACCATGTGATTAGTGTCTTTCAAAGCACTTTTTACATTTCTCCTCTGCTCTGCTTATATTCACAGTGTCCAAGTGATGCGTATAGATCATAATGTGTGTACCTGAATGAATTCATCCAGATCACACAATATCAGGCTCAAATAAATCTGGGGATGAATGGACTGTAAGAAAGGTGATGTTTAGCTCTTTGCATCATGATATCTGACTCCCCACTTCGTGTGTAGTGTGAGGCAGCTGCCGCTGTGCTTTGAAACACAGTGAGAGAGAGGAAAAGCGTCCTTAAACGTGGGCTGTTGTGTAATCCCTCCCAGGGCCCCTTTGCTATTTTTGTGCCTGGGTCCGCACGTCACGGTTGGGTATTTTCTCTGGTGACTAGCTCGCATCAATAGATCTTCTAATGTACACCCAGTCAGCCAGCAGCTTCATGACTGATGGGACTTTACCTTGCTAATTTATTTCATTATTGTTGCGCCGACATGAGGAGAATGGAGAAACGGACTATGCAGCATGAGGAATGTCACATGTGACTGTCGATATGGGACAGGGGACTATTCAAATGTCAGGTTTGTATGAGGATTATATTTGATATCTGAATGTCAGCTGCTGTATGAGCCCAGGATTTTTTTCCCATGAGACCGTGTGCTTTATGTCATTCTGATCACAGTGAGAGCTGTTGATTGATTCTGCATGCTATATTGCTGTTGGAGGGTTTTACCATGCAGCGTCTCTGAAGCCGGTCATCTCCTTATGATATTTATGGATTTGTTGTCAGCGTGAGGCTTCATGCCTGTTCCCTTTAATGGCCAACTTAGCCTCTAATGATGTAATGCAGCGGCATAACGGTGCTCTCCGTAGCCAGCGTTTGTTTGCTCATTGTGCTCTCTCGTGTGTGTGGAAAGCGGTAAGGGATGTGCCCCACGAATGTCTGCTGTTCAAATAAATCCCTCCGTAAAGTCTTTTCTCCATCCATGCAGACATACTGTACCACAGTCAGCCCACAGTCGTCCTGAAACACACCTACTGCCACCCACCTGCCTCCTGTTGTTGCACGTCATTGCTGCTGTGTCATATATTTTCGTATAGGTTAGTGCTTGTTGCCGGGAGCGAGAGAAATTTGCAGAGAAAAGGCTGCTGGTACGGTCTTTATACAAAGTCTGAATCTGTTGAGAGACTTGTCAATGAGAGTCTGAATATGTCGGCTCCGTTGCCTCTCTATCGCGCTTAGTTTAAAGGTATGCATTGTTTCTGAGGGTCTTATCTCGCTGTCACTCTGCACCCATATTCCCCTTCCCTCCACTCGGAGCTCACCGAGGATGGAAAACTAAGCAATGAGGTCAGACCGACCTTGAAGGGGAGCTCCCTACCAGGCCTCTGAATTTTTGTTACCCCCAGGCACCCCACTTAGTTTACCTCCCTGTTGAAACATGGATCGCTCCAATCTGAGGCAGCCCTCGCCATCCTTCATTATCTTTTCTCTCTATCCTGCTCTAGAAGAAGCCCTCAAATCTGTCCGACAGCAGAGCTACTGAGCCATAAAGAGACGAAGGGGCTATTTGCAAAAACACAAAGGGGAGATTATTACAGATTACAGCTGCTTCCAAGCATCTCTTGGCATCTCTCGAGTCACCTTGGATTCGTATCCTCTGGTTAATGCCTGAGGAGTGTGTGGTGCGCTAACAAAGAAAGAGAGGGAGCGAGAGGAAAGAGAGTGAGAGTCGGAGGATGTCCTAATTAAGGGGAACTCAGAGGGTTTGAACCAGATAATCTTACATAACCTCGTTAGGGAGGACACAGCATTTGATACTGAGAAGATGGAAATGACGTGCCCTCAGAGACCCATCCCCGTGGTATGAAACCAAAGTGTAGCGGCAAGAGCAATTCACTTTAACCGCGGGAATGATGAGGTTTCTTGCTGGGAGTCCGGCGTGTTTATGTGCAGGACGGTATGTGGTCCCGTGCAGCGGATGACACTAGTGGCACAGACGGGTTAAAGGGTTTTAATCCCACGAGAGACGAGGAGCCTGAAGGTGTTTGGATGTGATCCCGGCACTAGATTAAAGAATTACGCACAATATATTGGTATTTTATGTAGAAATGGCATCAAAAGAGGTGTAGGTGGACTCATCACACTTCATTGACCATGATCTATAGTAACAGTGTCACCTGTGTGTGCTGGCATGCATCGACACACACACTTTTTTTCTGACATTCCCCCATCTTCTGCAGAGTTTTAAGTATTTCACTTGGGTAGATCTTTTTCACTTTTTTTGGCATTTGTAATTTGGGCTGTCCTTGACCAAAGAATTTCTTAGTTAAACTCATACAATTTCTGGTGCCTTCAAATGAAACTCGTGAGCTCGTCTTTACAACATAGGAAGTCGTGTACACAATATATACTTGATGCTCAAGTGGTTAAGTCGTGAGAACACCGCTGCTAAGCAACGGCAATATTAGCGTTACTGTCGGCATCTAGAAGCCACCGAGGCTAACGATTTAGCAAGCTAGCAAGTGGGTAATATAATGTAGTAAATGCAAAGGCATAATGACAGAGGAGAAAGATGAGGCCGTTGGGAATATCAACATTTTCCTCAGACATATTATAAAATTAAAAAGAAAAATATACAATATATTAATTTATTATGCACCGAAAAATTAACTTCTATGGCCTCCGCCATTTCTGACAACGTCAACAAACACGTCACAACTCGCTTTGAGAAACGTTCTACTTACGAGGTTGTGAATACCACAAAAGGGGGGGTTTTAGATTATTTTTTGGACTTTTTGCCTTTATTTGATGGTGACAGTGATAGATATGAAAGGGGGAGAGAGAGGGGTTGACCTGCAGCGAAGGGTCACGGGTCAGATTCGAACCCTTGGCCACTGCAGTAAGGACTCAGCCTTGGTACATGGGGCGCTGGCTCTACCAAGTGAGCTACCAGGGCACGCCTAACACGACCCCATTTGAAGGCACCAATAGTCAGCTCATCGAGTAGTAGTTTTAATCAACAAAACTGAGTTTCTCCACAAAGAATCACACAAATGCACCATTTTAAATCTCTGTTTACCAGAGATGTGCTCATAAATTTCTTGGAAATAAGTCATTCAGCATGAAAAAAAACATAAAAAAACCCACTAAAGAAATCTTTGTCAACTAACTCCAAACAACCGATTAGTCGACTAATCGTCTAAGAGGGGGCAGCCCTATTTGTAATGGCCTACAATGTTGACAAAAACAAAAGAAATTAAAATTGAAAAGTTAAATCTGGGATATAGGATGAAGAAAGTACCTGGGTGAGATATTGTGGATATTTCACAGCTAATCTTACAACACCTAACATATATTAATAAAAGTGTGTTTTCACATTAAGGAAAAGGAGTTGATTTTGAGATTGTTGAAAGGAGATGCTGCTGTGATGAAGATAAAATAAACATACATAACCATTCATGGCACACACACTACAGTAAAAGCATGTGCCTTAATAAATACCTACACCCACGTTCACAGGGGCGTCTGCCAGGGTTGACATGAGGCTTTTTACAGGCTGTTAAAGAGAAAATAATGTTTTTCCATTCCTGCTGTGAAGGAGCTCATTATGAATTTTATACTCCAATTTTATTGGAAGCACTTTTGGGAAACAGCCTCGCTCTCACTCTCAAGGAGGGGGTTTGAACTCTAACAGAGTTATCTAACTTGACAGCCCTCTTGTGCATCTTTATGTGGTTTTAGTTTAGGTGTTTGTTTGTCATACATCCATATTTGTCTAATTGTAATTTCTGTCTGATTTCTTTCAGGTGACCCTTCCCTGCAATCAATTCACACGTATGTTAATATCACTACAGTTACATAACAGATAGTGTCCTTGAAAATCAATCCCAAAGAAAGTGACATTGGATTCATGGAGTCACTTGAAACTACTGCAGGGGTGAAAAACTCCACTGAGGGTCAGGACAGAAATGTTGTTGCACAGAAAAAATGCCCCTCAGTCGAACTGGAAGGCAAGGGGTGGCACCAACAACTGCAAGAAGGCCAGAGAGAAGACACATGTGGTTTCAAAGAAATGTCTGACTCAGGGAAATCACTGCAATTAGAAGACTCCCAAAGTCAGTCCACAAGCCATCAAGACTATGAGGTGTTTCCCGTTGGCAGACAGAAAGCTGTAGGTCACTTAGTTTCTGCACCGTCCCCTGGCCCTGCATCGCATAGGATGTCCACCAGTTCACCTGATGTCCAGTGCTCCCATTCAGGGATGGATCAGCTGTCAGAGGCGGTGTGTAAGGTGGAGCAGAAACCACAGAAGCCCGGGAAGTATGTTTGCGATTACTGTGGAAGGGCATGTGCCAAACCCAGCGTGCTTAAGAAACATATTCGCTCACACACCGGGGAACGGCCCTATCCGTGTGTCCCCTGCGGATTCTCCTTCAAAACCAAGAGTAATTTATACAAACACAGAAAGTCCCACGCTCACGCGGTCAAAGCTGGAACAGTGCCACTCTCAGAACTTGGTTCTTACAATGCCAACACGGACCAGGGGTCTTTTGAAGGGGAAGGAGAGTTATTCTCTGATGCTGAGCAAAGCACGGACACGGATGAGGACACTCTTAACGACCCGCTGCTGCTGCTGGACTCTCCAGTGGAGGGATCAGATAACACTGCTGTAAAAGTACTAAATCTCATTGCTCAGAAAAAGGGAGCCACGTCGATGTCAGCTCAGGATGGTTCATCCCAGCCCCAAGAAATCAATGCACCTTCCGCTACTGCCGAGGCTAGCCGTGCAATTCAATCTTGCACGATCAAACAGAGGCTCGCACTTCGGCTGTCGGAAAAAAGAAGCAGCGACTCGGACCACAATCTGTCCCTCCCGAGTCAGTCCAGCAAGGGCAGCACGGACTCCGGCTACTTCTCGCGCTCCGAGAGTGCCGAGCATCAAACCGGTCCGCCGAACACCAACGCAAAGTCCTATCAAGAAATTATGTTCGGGAAGTGTTACAGGCCGAGCCCTAAACAGACGGCAGCTTTTGTGGCAGACTCAAGTGAACATACGGGGAGACGCTCGGAGAAAGGTGTGTCCCGTGTTTTCACCCAAGAAAAAGACACTGTTGAGTCAATCAAAATAAACACAAAGTCATTCTCAAGGGAAGAGGTAAAAGAACCGCAGTTAGACGCCTCTGATGTGGGGACTCTGATAAGAAGCAACTCAATGCCGACGTCCTCAGCAGTGTGTCTGACTATGCCTCAAGCCCTCAGAGGCAGCCACTCTTTTGACGAGAGAACAAGCACCGGGGGCATGAGGAGACTCAGGCGGCAAGCTGCTTTCGAACTCTCCGCACATGATGGCCACGCAGACGCAGACGGCCACGGAAAGATGAGCGAGAGTGGCATATCACCCTCAGGATTGGAAATGGAAAATTACCCATCTCTGGCATCTAATATGAGCCATCAGAGACACGCGATGGAGCTGGCAACACGGAAGCGTCGGAAAGAGAAGAGGGAAGAGGAAGATTTGCCAGGTCAATACGAGGGCCATCATGAACAGTGTGAAGAAATGTTTGACTCAAGTAAAGACTATGATTTAAAACAGGCTGCTGTGGGCATTATGGCATTAGCAAAAGGACATTCAAGTATGCAGATGGACAGGTGTGACATGGACATATCAGTGAGCCCTGAAATGTCAGGTCGGAAAACTTTAGGGAATGTAATTTCTGTTATCCAGCACACAAACTCCATAAACAGGCCTCCCTCTGAGCAGTCAGAATCATACAAGTATCATGGGCAGAGAACAGATAGTATTTCTTCATTTCAAGCTATGGAGGCAAGTGAATCATATGAGTTGGAAAGGAGTGATAGTAGGCTAAGGCAATCATTTCAAATGGGCCCCAAACTTGTGCGGCAGCCCAACATACAAGTCCCAGAAATCAGGGTCACAGTAGAGCCTGACAGTCCAGAAAAAGCTCCGGAGGTGCAGGTGAAGGAGCCAGAGAAGCACGTGGAGGAGTTTCAGTGGCCTCAAAGGAGTGAAACTTTAGCACAATTCCCTCCAGAAAAGCTCCCTCCAAAGAAGAAAAGGCTACGCTTAGCTGATATCGAGCACTCCTCCGGTGAATCTAGTTTCGAGTCGGCCTGCACCAGTCTCTCCCGCAGCCCGAGCCAAGACAGCAACTTATCTTATAGCTCCACCTTCTCCTTTGACAGGGAGGAGAGTTTGAAGTCGGTCTCTCCAGCCAGGCAGGATGAATTTGGCAAACCGCTTGAGCTCTTAGCAGTGCCAGGGAGTGGGCACTCCCTCTCTGTGCTCAACCAGCGTCAACAACATGAAATGAGACGCTCCTCCTCAGAGCAGGCGCCGTGTAACTTGCGCAAGGAGTTCCCAGAGGTACGCAGCATATCATTTGACTATGGCAGCCTTTCTCCAACATCCAAAGTTAGACACGTGGACATCGGTGCCGGCCACTCGGCTGTGAGGGAGAGAAGGAGGGGAAACTTGGTGAGGCAGGAGTCATTGAATATGGACGCTGAGGTAACACAAGTCCCATCACAAGTGTTTCCGCAGTACCTCAGCAGCGCCTCCCCTCCATTCACAGCAGTTGCTGCTCTGCCGCAGACTTTGCCAATATTCTCCACCGGGAATACATTTCCCCAGCTGTCCCATCCGAGCCTTTTAGTTCCCGTAAGAATACAGACTCATGTGCCATCCTACGGCAGTATCACATACACTTCAGTATCACAGATTTTTGACAATCAGTATGACAGTGTTAGCTCCACTACGTCCACCTCTCAGATTCAGATTTCACGTTTGTCTGGAAATCTCGATGCTCATAATGTATTAGCTTATACCAGACCACCGTCGATGCACACCCTCAACGTTGAAGCCCTTGATTTGTCATCAGCTAAGCTCAAGACAGGCATCCCCCTCTCTCTGACCTCCAGAACTATCTCAACCACTAACGCCTCCAGTGGTGGCACTAACAAACGAATGCTATCCCCTGCCAGCAGCCTGGACCTCTTCATGGAGGTCAAGCAGCAAAAACGCGTGAAAGAGGAACGAATGTTTGGGCAGATAGTAGAGGAGCTGAGTGCTGTGGAGTTGGGGAAATGTAATTTGAGCGAAGAGAAGGGGCACAGGTCGGAGATGCAGGGTGCATCCACACCTCACGCTCAGGATGACTCACATATGAGTACATTTATCACACTTCAACGTAAAGTGACAGAGGTCACGGACCATGGCGTTGACTCAGCTATGGAAAGTAGCTCCCTGGAAAGCGGCTCACCTCCCTACTCCGTGATATCAGGCGGCGAAGTGAAAGAAGTTGGCATGGAGAAACGGGTGCAGATGGATATGGCGGCACAGCTGGTTACCAGTCAAGACATCCTGATCTCAGACACCGAGCATTCACGAGCGTTATCTCAGTTTCCAAGTCTTCGCACGACGACGGGAGTGAGCTGGTGTTATCTCAACTACACCAAGCCGAGCTGCTCTCACGGCAACGCCCCTTTCTCCTCCGTGTACGCCACCTGGTGTGTGAGTTCCCACAACCCGAACCCTCTTGAGCTGAGTACAAGCGCTGCTCTGGCTCTGCTGCGATCCAAACAGAGGGGAGACAAGGTCATATACACCGTGGCAGCCATGTGTCAGCCTGGCACAGGGAAACTGGTGTCATCCCTCATCCTGTGGAGGCAGACCATGGAACAGGTGAGGAAAATGACCCCATTGTTTCTAAAGCATATGACTGTCTAAAACATTCAAAAACTATTTGTTCTGGACCAGTATCACTATAACATTAAGTAAAGACTTATAGTCAAGCTGCACTGGGCAGTTTTCTACTTTGGTAGCCCGTCATGTCAGCAAGTGGTAAGTGTTTGAAGTGTAGAAAGTTTAAAAGGAGCTTATTACCCAGAATTTGGCAAACTGCACACTTCAAATCTTTTGGCAGAAGGTTCAGCCACTATTGGCAAGTTTGTGGAAATCATTTGCCTGCTGCTAGTTATGATGTTATAAGCTTTGATTCATCACTTACTCTGCATTTACCATTTGCAAAAAACATGTCTTGGCAGTGAAAATACCAGAAACCAAAATTATATTCAAGTATCGTGTGTCTTGGCAAAGGGATGTTTTTCTCTGTTGCACTAGATTTAGGCGGATAAGACTGATATATAATGACGCATTCATAAAATAAAAACATGAAAATCAACTACATTGGAGTTATCCGTACTGTTTTTCCCCAGCACTAGTAGCAGCAGCATAATTCATGTTTGCAAAACATGCTGTGTAATGCCATGTGTGACATACAATATTGGAAGCATCGCGTTACGCTGTCGATACGGCGTCCACTTAAAATGGATGTTAACAAAATGTTTGTTCATCTGATTCAGCTGCAGAGGAAACCGGAGCCCAAAGAGGTGGACATCACCTACGGGAAGAAGGTGAAAGACGTCAGCTGCAGAGTGAAAACTGCCAAGGAGGAGTGGAAAGAGAGGGAGGCTTCCACAACCCAAACAGTGCCAACACGCATTAAGATCTTCGAGGGAGGGTCAGTCAAGATATTAGTTATCATAACACTTGTCAGTTCTGCTGACAGCAAATACAGCAGCTATATTAGGATGCTCGTGCGTACGCTATCTGTCCGTCTGTGCTGTCTTTACCTATTCAGGACTGTTTTATGTATTTTGTTCATTAGAATACAGTTTCTATCTTTCAGGTACAAGTCCAATGAAGACTATGTGTACGTCCGAGGTCGAGGCCGGGGGAAATACATTTGTGAGGAGTGTGGCATTCGCTGTAAGAAGCCGAGCATGCTGAAAAAACACATCAGGACCCACACAGACGTGAGACCGTACATCTGCAGAGTCTGCAACTTTGCTTTTAAAACTAAAGGTGAGCATTCTTTAATGTTTGTTCATCTGATTATAGACTAGACTTATAGACTAGAATAAAACTAAAATTACCGCCTTGTGGTTGTATGCCTCCGCAAACCAGTCAAGTTTCAGTTTACATCCATGTCTGTCCAAAATGTCATCACTTCATCAATTTATCCTATTAGACATTTAAGTGAAATTGTGAATAATTAGCATATGAATTCTGGGGTTATGGCCAAAGGGTGTGAAGTTACAGTGACCTTTGACCACCAAAATCGAATCAGCTCATCAGCTAATCAGCTGAGTCCATTTGGACATTTGTGCCAAATTTGAAGAAATTCCATCCAGGCGTTCCTTAGATATCACGTTCACAAGAATGGACCGAAAGGACGTACAGATGTACGTACAAACGGACGGACAGATGGACAACCCGAAAACATAATGGCCATGACTGTCGCTGACGTGGAGGCATAAAAATACTGTTTTTATAGATGATACAAAAGACTCACTATTTACATTTTTTGTTTAAAACAAATGGAAGTCTATCAGTGTTTATTGAGATTAAAAAAAATGTGAATATCGCAAAAAGAAATACAAAAATATGTGTGCATATCAGATTTTGACAAAAAAAAAGAAAAAAACATTTGCAGCAGCAGTAAACCCTCTGTAGTTTCTGCTGCTATTTAAAGCCACTATTGTATGGTGCAAAATCAGCAGTTGTCTCCTCATTTTTCCCTTCTCTTTTTTTATTTCTGGGTGATTTTTCTGAGCTTAAAACTGATCAGTGTCCTCTTGTAGTAAGAAAAACAACTTTAGGTGTGGGAATATAAAATAAAAGCTGGGTTAAAATCTGCTCCTTCAAGAATAAATGCAACAATTTTTCAGTGAGAAATGGTAACTTGCTTATTAATAGGGCTGCCCCCTCTTAATTGATTAGTCGACTTATCGGTCGTTTCGGTCTTATTCGATTGAGATTTCTTTAGCCTATTAGTCATTTTTTATGCTTTTTTTTCATGCTGAATTACTTATTTCTAAGAAACTTATGAGCAAATCTCTGGTAAACACAAGATTTAAAGTGGTGCATTTGTGTAATTCTTTGACTAAGAATTTCTTTGGTTGAGGACTACCTATTTATTATTATCTTTTACAGGAAATCTGACTAAACATATGAAGTCAAAGGCACACATGAAGAAATGTCTTGAACTGGGAGTGTCTGTGACGATGGATGACGCGGAGATACAGGAACATGGTAAGATACCGACATATATAATATTCATGCACATGCATGAACTGTAGCAGAATAAATCCAACTAAAGTGATGTGTCTTTCTCTTAAAGTGGACGACGGCCAACAAGAGTCCAAGACAGAGGTGGCGGTCACAACCAAACACCAGTTCTCAGACGCGGAGGACTCTGACGGCATGGACGAAGACATTGACGAAATCGACGAAGACGATGAGGAGGACGATGAATACGAGGGTGACTCCACTCCGAAGTTGCGTTCAAGAAGCACGAGTCCTCAGCCATGTGGAGTTACTTCTCTGTCAGTCACAGCCACCGCCACCATCCACGGCTATTCCCTCACCTCTCTGCCCGGCGCCGACGTCCACCAACAGTCCTCTGGCAGGCGGACGGGCTCGGACCATCGACCCGTCTTTGTATCAGACCAGAGAGAGAAGTCCGTGGATGAAGACTCTCTGACTATGCTGTCTCCAGACCAGGCCAGCTTCCTATTTGACCCCTACTCTTCCTGTCTGCTCTCTCCTGGTTGGGAGTCTCCCATCAGGGAGCCCTCCCCTTCACGTCTGCGTTACCCGTCCCCGAGGCGAGAACTCTCTCCGCGAGGTCGCTCCACTCCCAGATGGGACACCTCCCCGCTGAGGCCTGGCTCGCCCGGCTTCACATCCATTCAGCACCTCTCTCCGGTCTCAATTGAACGACCCATGTCTCCTGGAACAGAACTGGCCCGAGAATCCTCCGTCAGAGGCCGGCAGAGAGTCGTGCTGAGGGCGGTTTCACCACGAAGAGGCTCGCACCAACACAAAGGCAGCTGTGATAAAACCAGACACCAGGCAAAGATGGAGATGGCTCAACAAGGAACCTTTGAAATGGAGATGGTATGTATCATGAAGTATCCAACTACAGCTCTGCCATATAGGGTTTTAGATTTGGATGATATTTGGTGGAAAGTTTGGCCATGGGAAAAGGAACCAGTGATAATGTTTTGGTACAGATTCTGAATTTTTAAAGGATTTCTGAACACTTGAAGATAGGTCTTATGAACTGCCACACTTACCTGACTTAAAAAATGACATCCTATGATTGTCTATCACTAGGTTTATTTTGATGCACATGCGGATCCAGATTAAAACATTCTTATTTATTAAAAAAGTCTGGAGATATTGTTATCGTCAACAAATCCTATAAAAAGACAAAAACCAAGAATGAATTAATCATAGCATGTATATATCTTATTCTTCTGTGCTTTAGAGCTCCATTGTTGTCCAAAAACTATTAATTAACACATCAATGAGCTAACTGTTGCACTGGGTGACATGTTCCTTCATTATCATGAACACATACAGTGTAGTTCATTTTCAGAAGTTTATTTTGGTGAATTGTTTAGACGTAATAACAGAAAGTTTACGAGCAGGCCGCCATATTGTTTCTTGTTTGAAACGGCGAGCAGAAAACCAGGGACCAATCAGGTGCATTTCATGATAGAGTACGTCACCACTTGAACGGCCAGTTGAGTAGAGCAGCGCGTCCCCTAGTGCCTTCGCCGGACCTGGTGGACATGTACGGCTGGATTTAACATTATAGACATGACCACTGAATATCTGTGGAACAATTTAGCCACAAATTCACAGTTTATATTCATGACCCGTTCTTTAAGAGTTACGTCTTCAGTAGGAAGGAATGATCTTGGAGCTGAGTGCCACAGACAGGGAAGGGAAGTTGTGAAGTAAGAAACTGACTAGCGCATTGTTGGTTTTGGTCTTTTCATTGGATTTGTTGACAATAACAGAAATATAGAGCACCACAAGCCTCATAATTTAATGGATTGTGCAGCGGTGGTGAGTGTATGTGTTCTCCAAGTGCTGTCTGAAGTTTACTTAATGCTGTATTTCTCACATTTCTGCTAACTGTAATATATTTTCACATGAGAAATGATCCTCCTGGCAACGCTGAAACTGCCCCTAACGCTGCCAATGTGTCGTTTCAGGATCAAAGGAGTAGCTTGGCTTCCAGTCTGCCTGGTGCTGCCAGTTCTCATCACCAGAACATCCTCAGCCACCTCCCTCTTCACTCCCAGCAGCAGGCCCACAGTTTGCTCCCCGTCGTTCCTGTCGGAGGGCTCCAGATGTTACACTCCCCGCCTTCCTCCAGCACTGATGTCACCCCCTCCTCGGCGCCGAGCCCCCAGAGCAGCGAGGGCCAGCGTTGCAGCAGCAGGGAGGGATCTGTCCACGGGCCCGAGTCTGGAGGAGAGGACGTCAGAGGCCAGAACCAGCTGTCCTCCCATGAGGCCGCTCAGGAGAAAAGCGTCGACCTCGGCGTCAGGGACAGCAGACAGGAGGAGAGCGTCCAGACCTGCTTGAAAGCCATCGCCTCGTTGAAGATTACCACAGAGGACCCTCACTGAAACCTTTTTCTGTCTCCTTGATTTGACCCAGGAACAGACGCCCCCTCCTGCTTCACCTTGCCGTCCTTGGCCCTTTAGGCACATAACCTCATCTTTATCCAATTAGAGGCAATATAATAACACTTCCTCGGGGTCGTGCACATACTCCAGACAGCAAAGTGAAGAAGAAACCCACCCTGTCTGATGTGCTCTTCTCTTCAGAGACTCTTTGAAATGATTGGACGAGCAGCAGGATGCCACGCAAGGTGGAGAATCATTATTGGGTGCAGGTGCAATATGGAAAGATATTATGCTAATATGCCTTTGTTTGACATAGTAGTTTGCGTACAATTGCACATAAATTATATTTATGGATTCTGTACAAATGTCCTTAACATATACTCCTTCTTAGATGCATACAAACAGTGTATTTTACTGTATGTGTACTTTGAAAATAGACTGTTGTTTAATGTAATCATATCAAGGTGTGATGCAGTAGTGCAGTAAATAAAGACTATTTATAAGGGGAAAAGTACGTGTGTTATGAAACAGTCTGACCAAATTTTAAGTAGACGCTTCTTGTGCAGTTTGGTGCTTCTAATCAAGCGGCAAGGGTCTGTGCCTTTATTTTGCTTTTTCATCATTTCGTTATGAGAAGGTTGTTGCGGAATAAGGAAAAATCGTCGAGGTATTCAGAAGTGTCGGCGCTGTCAAGAGAGTTTGCGCAAAGAAAAGCTTTTTCTTTCTTGTTCCGTCAGTTCTGCTGACAGACGGATGCAGCTTGACTTATGTGAAACAATCTTAAAAAAAATGTTTCTTATGTTGCATTTTTCTAAATGTTGTGGTTTTTATCTTGGTAAAAATGCATGGGATTTGCTATTGCACAAAAATAGAGGAAGTTAATATGTAATAATGAATACTGTAAGATGTATTTATATATTAGAACGTGAGCACTTATTGATACTGGTAAATATTTGACTACTATTTATATGGTATATCTGTACTTATGCAGCAGTGATGCAGTTATGCAGTGAGCCACGCTGGCATTGCTTTTGATCTCATGTATTTGCTTTGATTAAACAGCGTTTTTTCTCTCTCTCTCTCTCTCTTATACAGATGACCATAAGCATTTTATGAGTTTTGACGATGCACTTTCATCCTTTCATCTTTGATGTTTAGCTGACGTGGTCAGTGAAAATAAGGGAGTAAAACATGTTATGTTCTCTTGTGGTTTTTTGAAACATTCCAGTCGTTTTTTCACGTTTCTCATTTTGTGAAACATGTTGCACACAAATCCAAGGGGCTATGATGATCAGTCGATAGTATGTTTTCTTGCATTTCAAGTGTAACTGGATAAATCAATATCACTTTACTGTAAGTAATACTAAAGTAATGATGTTAACAGCGTGAGTTGGTTGACTATTACTGTGCTTCAGCTCAAAATGTAAGTAATCATTCACCAAATGCATTACTTCTTCTCTGTACATATACGTGTATTTTTATGATTTAAACTATTTTTGCAGTGTTGAATTCTGAAAACTTTTTATGTGGATTGTTTATATCTCTTTAAGAGGTAAAAAATCTGCAGTTGGCGGTTTAATGAGGGCGAAAATAGCACAGTGTTGATTGCTAACACCGTGTGTCTCATCTTTTAAAAAAAAAAAAAAGAAAGAAAGTGTATTCACATCTTCAAGTGGTTATGTTACCAGTTTGAGATTTCAAAATCAGAAAACACTTTGTTCACTCATGTTTACATAAAAGAATTTAAAAAGGTGCACTGCTTTAATTTTTGTGTTTCCCTTTTTCTGAAGATGTATGTAGCTTTGATTTCATGTGATTTTATTTGTCGTGATTTAACGGTGCAGAATGCTCATAAAATGTGAAGGGAAAGTGAAGCCTTTCTATTTGCTTTGGCATACAGTATGTATTCAGATTGTGTTTGTGTTTTGTTTTTATTGTGTATTCATATTTACTGAACTGCTTTGTGCCTCTCATGTCTATGAAATTCCCTGTAAAACACACAGAGGACAAATCATTTTACCTCTCAGCTAAGATCTTTTGAGGAAAAAAAAAAGCCTCAGTAGCCAATCCGTTGTTTAGCTATTTGCATCAAAAACTGGTTAGTCAGGACGGAGTGCCTCTTTTATGCTATGGGGACTTTATTGTTTTGGTGCTCTACTTTTTCAGATTAAAATTCAAAATTGTTTTAAAAGAATATACTTCTAACCCAAGGATGTGTGTTGCAGCTTATTTCTTTTTCTTTTTTTTTATTATTCAAAATGGCTCCCATACCTTTCCTGTTTAAACTAGAGCACACAAAGAATCAGATGAAATCATTCACATTTTATCTCGAGGCGTAGGAGTGTGGAGGCAAAAAAAAAAAAAAAAAAAAACTCTCCAGAGTGAAAAATTGGACAGACTCCTACCAGTGACATCCTCTGGTGAAAAATGATTACTGCAGTCATAACATGGAACGAGAGAAATAAATGAATGCTTCCAAAAATAGTTCTCACCTTGTGGATAATATTCAACCACTTTCAGGTTGCGTCAAAAAACACTGTATCAGCAGCAGATACAGTGCGTGTACTGCACTCTACTGCATGTGTGAAGCATATATTAATATGTGAGGAAATGACTGTGATGTTGGAGCGCATTATGCTCGGTTTGGGAGGAGGTCTGTTCTAATTCTGGCCAATCAGAGAGACAGTTCATTTTTTTCCCTCTCCTGCTCAGTGACTATGCCTGTCAGGCCCATTTGTTAGAATAATTATATGGCTGTTAACAGCATCGCAGCTTAAAATAAAGTTGCGAAGGTTTAAAGCAGCAGAGGCGTAAAATGGCTGCTGGAGATCTTAACAGAAAACCTTTAAATGAGGATTTCGATTGTATTCATACACACAGCGACTGCATGTCAAGCCCAGCTTGTATTACAATCAGAGGACTTTGTAAGTGGGGTGTCCTAGACAGAGACAGAGACATTCATTACCTCTGTCCTCCCTCTCTCTGCTCAGAGTGAGCTCTGCTCCTCTGGTTTATTTTGAGGTGGTCTTATCACAGCTGTTGTATCTGTGGTGGCAGCCTGTCCCAAGCCCCTCGACACTCTTCCTTTTCCCTCTCTGGCCCTTGCTCCTGGTAAGACCCTGTTTGCTCGCTACCCTGCTTCTTCAGGGACATTTACACTTAAAATTGCATAAAAATAACCTTAAATTCTGTGCTTGAGGTGGTTTCCAAACCTCTTCTTAATCTTAAGGACACTAATAATTGTTTGACTTTGACGCTTTCTGAAGCTTTGTTGAAAATGAGAAGGAGACTTGCCTGTGACATTTGCTAACAGAACGGAAAGAGATTCATTTTAAGAACATTTTTCTACTTAATATTTGTATAAATTCTCTGATTGTGCACCACCGCTATTATTTCTTTGGACTGCAAACAAATCAATTTATTTCAAGCAGAATTTTCATTTGGATATCTGCCTCCTTTAAACACATTGAATATAGATGAGGTCACTTATGTAATACAGATATTTTTCATGGTTGGAAAATGCAGCTTTTGTACGCACAACCACTGACATTGACATCAATAAGAGTGGATTGGAAATAAATAAATAACTTGCCCATATTAAGAAGTTCCTAAAATAGCCTGTGGGGTCTGGAACAGGTGCCATGTGCTCTGCTTGTGAAAGCAGTGTGAAGGCTGCACTAATTTTATGCACGTAAACAGGCTCTGGCTGTGAGCCTGTAAGACAGGCACAATCACTGCGGTACAATAATAAGCTTTGAGATCGCTTTAATTGACTGGAGTTGAATCACAAAACAGGCAACGTTTTCTTCAATTTGCCTATCTTAATGAGTAAAGCATAATATGCTGTCAAGACCAAATACTGTATGTCTGCAGCAGCTACAATTGTTTTTTAAAAATGCATCTAATGTTTCTCACTGAACTCCTTCAGCACAGAATATACAGCTGTTTTTATGTGCCTTGCTAAAAGGCACCATGGTGGTACCGGCTGAGGGAGATGGTGATTAAACAATTATTTTCATAATCTCAAAAATATTAAAGGTGCTAAATACAAGATTGGGAGCATTTTTATTGCCTCCACATGGCTCTCAACATGGCGACGGCTGAGCCGGCGGCTCACAGCTAACGGTGCTAACAATGGCCACTCCGCTGACGGAGCTAAAAGTGTTAACCTGGGGGGGAACTGGAGGGTGGGTGCTAAGCTTCCGCAACAGCGCCGTCAGTCAGGACAGCGTTATCAGCTGCAACCGCTGTTCTAGAGCAGTGCAGAGCGGCGGTCGTGAGCTAGCCAGTGGGGAACGCTCACATGCATGAGCATGCACTGAAAGCACGCACGACCGGCCGGCCCACCTTTGTCAACAAAGCAAGGAGAATCTCGGATTACAACACACACAGATGCTATATACATGGTGCCTTCAAATGAAACTCGTGAGCTCGTGTTTAAAACATGAGAAGTCGTGTACACAATATGTTTGGCATTCAAGTGGTTAAGTCGTAAGAACACCGCTGCTAAGCAACGACAATATTAGCGTCACTGTCGGTGTCTAGAAGCCACAGAGGAGCTAAATATTTAGCAAGCTACTAAGTGGGTAACATAATGCAGGAAATGCAAAGGCATAATGACAGAGGAAAAGATGAGGCCGTTGGGAATATCAACATTTTCCTCTGACATATTATAAAATTACGAAGAAAAACACGAATAAAATTAAAATATATCAACTTATTATGCACCGAAAAATGAACTTTCGCCTCCGCCATTTCTTACAACGTCAACAAACACGTCACAACTCGTGAACTCGGAGCGTTCAGAAACTTTCCACTTACAACGTTGTGAATACCACAAGACGGGACATTCATATGGACTCTTCTCACGAACGCGGTAAACACGACCCCATTTGAAGGCGCCATAATGCTCTGGATATCGTATATAGCACCTTTAATAATCTACTGATTACTTTCTCGGTTAATCGTTTTGTCTAAAAAATGTAAAAAATTATGAAATAATACAATCCTAGAGTCCAACGTGACGTCTTCAAATACCCTGATTTGTCCGGCCAACAGTCTGAAACCCAAAGATATTCAGTTTACTGACATATATGACGAAAAAAATCCAGTAAATCTTCACATTTGAGAAGCTGGAATCAGCAAATGTTTAGCATTTCTGCTTGAAAAATGATCAAAACAAATAATTGATAGTCAAAATAGTTATCAATTAATTGTCTCGACTAATTGATTAATCGCTGCAGCTCTAATCTGCAAAATCAGATGGCCGATTTATCAGTTTGGATTTTTAGGTCTTCTTTATGGTTACAGGAGGAACAGCACAGGTGTAAATAATAAAATAAATGATTCTGTTTCACGGTCCTGGTATTGTGCGAGCTGTCACACTTACTGGGACACTTAAACAGAACAGAGCCATTGTTAATGTATTTAGTAACACATGTTTTTCCTGTTATGAGAAGTCAAAATGTCTGCTGTGAAAAAGGCCGAATGCAAAGCTTTTCATATAGCCTGCAATGAGCAAATCTATCTTTCAGTTAAACAGAAGTTGATAAAGTATCATTCAAAACTAGCCTTCATAAAGCAAGGAAGAAGTAACCAAGACACATTATCAACCACTTTGATTTGATAGACACTGGTTGGTCAGACGCGGTCGTATTCATAACTGTTTCCCTCTCAGTATAGCTCAGAATAATGCAGGCTTGTCCTGCACCCACGGGTCCCGAGGCGTCGCTAGCCGAGGGTCGGCACATTGACCTGACAGAGGACCTGGCCCAGCAGCTGGAGGACATCATTAGCACCTACCAGGCTGACGAGATTCCCGCTGAGCCAGAGGACGCCGAGGAGGTCACGGCCGTCAAAGAGGCAGACACCCGCAAGGACCAGAAACTGGAGAAGAAGATGCTCAAAAACCTAGGTGGGTTGGAGTTTTTTTTTTCCTCAAAATGTTTTATTGATTTTAGCTGAGGTGGGTTTCATTCAGCTCGGTCAGCAAGTTGCACTGAAACTGATAGGTGTGTAAGTAGAGCTGTAATGTGTGTAAGTGCATCCATCTGCGACAGACGAGCAGGTAAAATAGTATTTCCTAATGCTTTTATAGTTGGCGACAGACGTCTGTATTCCAAAATAAATTTCTGTATATTTCCTCTGACGAATAACTAGATTTACACATCACTTAGTGATGAATCTGATTCACCTTGTGCCCTTTGGTAATCAAATTCATTGTGGCTGTTCAGGGAAGGAAGCCATGCTGCTGATGCAAAGTTTGAACAAACTCCACACTCCAGAACAGAAACTGGAAGCCATCATCAAGAAGCACGCCGAGCTGGTGAGTGGATGATTATAGAAAACTGGGGAGAGAGAATATACAAAGTGGTATCTTCACCCTTGTGGGCATGTGGTGGATTTTTCCTGTGTATTTCTGCAGTTGGAGGAGCATCGGAGCGACCAGAAGCAGCTGAAGGTGCTGCAGAAGAAGCTGCTCCAGGTGATGAAGGAGAAGGACCAGCTGCAGAGCGAGCACAGCCGGGCCGTGCTGGCTCGCAGCAAACTAGAGGGACTCTGCCGAGAGCTGCAGAGGCACAACAAGACCTTAAAGGTACTTCAGCTCCTCTCATTTCTGCTCTTCATGTAGTAGTGGAAGTATTACTTAAAGTCCCACGGTACTGTGACGTATTCCCCAGTAAAACGGAATATTTGAGCGGTGTTCACATTTGATTGGACCGCTCAAAAGAGGGCTGGCTTAGCATGTAGCGCGATGTGGAGCTACAGCACGCACGCACCTCCCTTCGTTAATAGTTGCACATTGATTGATGGATGATAAGATATTATTGGTCGGAATTGGTTGGTACTAGCTTACGTAAACACACGTCATATTTTGTTTTACAGGAAGAAAAGATGATTGGATTTTGATATAAAAATACAACAATTTTTTTTTTTTTTGCATATATTGTATGAATATAAATGATCTGAAAGGGTTACGAATAACTAAACACCAAAATCTCTTACAAGCACGGTATCTAATCTGAGCTACTGAAATTGTTGTTGTTAGTTGATTTTCGCTGCCGGGTGTTGTAACCATATGTTGCGGTCTACAGGAGGTGACATCAGCTGGCACCAAAGATCAACCGTTATGTCAAACCTCAGGATTTGACCTCTTGAACTCATGTTGTGAAGCCAAGTGTTGTTCAAACCAGACAATTTCATTTCTAACTCTAGTGGTGATCCAACAGTTTTACAAAGATATTGAATACAGCTGCTTTAAATTACATAATTCACAAGAAATTGATTTACATTGCATGTAAGGGAGCAGATGTTTCCCTCTAAGCTTTACGCATGATGCAAATTTAATGTGTCTTAGAACAAACACACTGTAAAATGTTGACCCACAAGTCTCCCCTTTACAGACACACTGACAGCTGTTGTTGCCTGTTGGGCTTGAGTTTGCCATGTTATGATTTGAGCATATTTTTTATGCTAAATGCAGTACCTGTGAGGGTTTCTGGACAATATTTGTCATTGTTTGTGTTGTTAATTGATTTCCAATAATTAATATATACATACATTTGCATAAAGCAAGCATATTTGCCCACTCCCATGTTGATAAGAGTATTAAATACTTGACAAATCTCCCTTTAAGGTACATTTTGAACTCATAAAAAAAGTGTGATTAATTTGCGATTGATCGCGATTAAATATTTGAATCGATTGACAGCCCAAGATTATAGCTTTTTAACTGTGAGGGTTTCCTGCTTTTCTTTGTCTAATGTGACAGTAAACTGAACATCTTTAGGTTTTGAATCATTAGTTGGACAAAATAAGCAAGTGCAAAGGCATTTTCACTAATTTCTGACATTTTATAGACCAAACATCGAGACAACAATCGGCAGATTAATCGATAAAGAAAATGATAATTTGTTGCGGCTCTAATAACTTCACACTTACATTACGTGTCTCCTGCATAGTTACAAGACTTTTGATTTTTAGTTCAGTTATTGGTGGGAAAGAAACAGTGGGTATAACCACAGCTATTTCACTGTTGCATGGACACCTGGGAATTGTATACAATCAGAGGGCAAGATAAGATGCCCCCTAGCTCTATGTCACTGTGCTAATTGCAAATACATTGTATACAAGATTGTTTTGAGCTTAAACATCCGTCGCTGAAATTCAGGAAGAGACCCTGCAGAGGTGCAGAGAGGACGACCTGAAGAGGAAAGAGATCACCACCCATTTCCAGGGGACGCTGAGCGAGATTCAGGCCCAAATCGAGGAACACAGCAGCCGCAACACCAAGCTGTGCCAGGAGAACAGCGGTCTGGCAGAGAAACTGAAGGGGCTCATTTCACAGTACGACCAGCGAGAGGCGGTATGGATCCTGACACGCACTGAGCACACATGGCTTCAAAACAGAGAAACACTAAGTTTGATCTACATGCAAACAGTCCTTATCTAAAACCTCACACATCTGGGCCTCCGTGTCAGTTTCGAAACACATGAATTATTTGCACATTTCACAGGTCTTACATTTATTAGTTACCGTATTTTTTTGGTTTTATGTAGCCAAAAGGAGCAAGAAATGAAACAGCTTTCTCTCATAAATCCACCTGACTGTCTTCCAGAACCTGGAAAAGGTCTTCAAACACAGAGACCTGAAAGAAAAGCTGCTGGAAACCAAACTCACGCAGGCCAACATGATCCTGAAGGAGACAGAGGGGAAGCACAATCTGGAGAAAGAGCTTGTACGTTTTGTTTATCAGATTTGTCGAGTGCTCCAAGGATTTTTAATAACATATTTGCAATTCTAATCCCCCTAATGCTCATTTTCATCGACCATTTTAATATTCCACAGCTGCTAAAACAGGCGGCAGCGTATAAAATGAAATTGAAGGTCATGAAGGAGCAAGAGAGCGATACGAAGATCCAGGTACAGTAACGGGGCATCGTGAGCGAAAATTGACTTGTTTTTCTACCTCTCTAGAGGCATAATGTTTTTCTCACCATTTCTCCTCAGCTCGATATGTACTCCAAGAAGTTTGATGAATTCCAGGGCACGGTATCAAAGAGTAACAGTGTCTACACCGGCTTCAAACAGGACATGGACAAAGTGAGAGCAGAACATTTGAAGTCGGCTTCATGATATTGGTTATATTATTTAGTTTATCTGGGAGTAAAAACATGATAAAAACAGGAATAAGAGAGAAAAACTCCCATGAGATTTACGCTAACACTACATCTGACAAACTGTATAATCCTACACTCTATTGTGGCAGCTATTTTTGGAAGTGGCTTTGATTGTGTACTGTGTAACGTGATGTTTTTTTGTGGTGTAGATGACCAAGAGAATGAAAAAGCTGGATAAAGAGTGCCAGTCATGGAAGACTCGCTTTGATGGCTGCAACAAGAGTCTCCTTGACATGGTGTCAGATGTAAGAAACATTTTTCTTCACTCATTTATAGCTCAATACAAGGATTTAGTTTTTACTAGAAAAGACAAAAGATTTCCCCACTTTTACAACTCGAGATGTTTCAATACCGATTCCTACTGTATACCGAGTACCGATCCGATACCAGCGTGATAAAAAAAAAAACATAGTTATTAGGGCTGTCAGTGTTAACGTGATAATAATGACTGACCAACAGACAGATGATGCCATTCCTAGAGTCACGCTGCTCACGTGTTTAAACACATAAACTTTTACTAGCCAGTTGTATAACAGGCCGTTATGTAGCTACCTCTCTTGGCTGAGTTCGACCAGACTTTGACCGTCTACACTCAGCAGCTGATCCCCAGCTGTCAACCTGCCATTCTGCACAAAGAATGGATTTTATCCATTATTTCAACCTTTCCTTGTATAATTTAATTCAAGTTATTCTGCACATCTCAAGTTAAGCCGTATCAAAAATGTGTTAGATCTCACCATTTCAGCTGAAGGTTTCCTCGCCCTGCTCCGTGTGGCCAAACAAGAGAGAGGGTATTTATTAGATGACATTATAGGGCTGTCAAAGTTAATGCGATAATAACGCGTTAACACAAATTTGTTTTAGCAGCACTAATTTCTTTAACACATTAACGCAATCGGTCTTTCGGAGGTTGTAGTGGGCTCCCTTTTAAAGCTAGAGTGAAGATACTGGTATCATATAAAACTAGAAAAACATAAGGGATCCATTGGTACCAACCATGTCATACTAGCTTGGATGCTAAATAACGCTCCAAACGTAGGCTAAATTTAGGCGAGGAAAAACTGGCATGGCCATTTTCAAAGGGTTCCCTTGACCTCTGACCTCAAGATATGTGAATGAAAAAGGGTTCTATGGGTACCCACGAGTCTCCCCTTTACAGACATTACTGATTACACTTTATGATAATCACATGCAGTTTGGGGCAAGTCATAGTCAAGTCAGCACACTGACACACTGACAGCTGTTGTTGCCTGTTGGGCTGCAGTTTGCCATGTTATGATTTGAGCATATTTTTTGTGCTAAATGCAGTACCTGTGAGGGTATCTGACACATTTTCCGATACTGGTATTGGTATTGTAACAACTCTATTTACAACAATTTTGCATGTATTTTACAGAAAGCAATCAAGGAAAAGGAGTTTGAGCTCATCAACATCAAGAACCAGAAGCTTGAGAATCTGTGCAGGGCTTTGCAAGAGGAGAGGAAGAGTCTGTCTGAGAAGGTGCAGGGAGCTGGAAGTCAACCAGACATCAGCACTACTGAACCAACACAGAAGGAGAGCCCTGAGGAGCTGGAGACCCCTCAAGTCCCTAAAGAGGACGACCCCGTCCAGAGTGCTGCAGCTCCCGCCTCCACTGCCCCCGTCGGGACACCAACACCCGAAACCCCACTGACCGAGGAACTGGCTAAACTGAAGTCCGAGCAGAGCCGCCTGAAGGAGATTGTCAGCTCTTTCACAATCTCTCATGTTATACCCACAGAAACAGACGTTAGCCAATCACAAGGACACTCTGAGGAGGAGCCAGAGGAGAACCATATAGAGGAGAGCGACGGCGATCACCTCCAGGAAGTCGAGGACGACGGATGCCAAGAACAGAGAGATTTGGAAATGGAGTCGGTTGATTAATGCTGCAACTAATGTGGAAAAGAAATCTGGCTCGTGTGAGATTCACAGCAATAAAAAGAAAAATTCTGGCTTTGTGTTCAGTGTCTGATCCTGATGTGTCAAAGATTTAAGACAAGGTTCATTTTAGTAGCTGCAACAGGCCAACTACAACTAAGAAGTTTTATGGCTTTTCTTACTCACAGATCAAAACGTAAAGAAAGTTGCAGATTGCAGATTGTCGTGATTGATCATCAATACAAAAGATTAACTGTGTTAGAACATACCTGATTCTTTAATACAAAAGTCTAAAAAGTACAAGATGCAAACACATGTATGGTGTGACAGTGCATTATCATATAACCATATGACGAAGGACTCTGCTATATGCTTGAATAAATAGGATATAGAGCAGCAAGCCAGTGGGAAAAAGTAGCCAGCTAGGAGGGGCTGTCAATCAAAACTATTTTATTAGAATAAAAAAATAATAAAATAAAGTAGGCAGCTTGACTTAAATGAGTAGTTGGCTGTTTGGCCAGCAGCCAGCGTTTATGTCCGGTGATCTCGCCACTCGCCGCTCAGAATGAGCCATACAGCACAGGAAGAGGTGGTGTGTTCACAGACAAACTTCCTAGCGTTTGCTGCTGTGTTAGCCACGGTCCAGCAAGATGACAGTAAACAACCACGTAACCCCAAAATCTGTTCAATTTTAGAATAATTCAGACACTACGCTGTGGCTGTATCCGAAACCACAAACTATACTAATAGTACATACTGATTTGGCCAACATTTAGCATGTAGCATGTAGTATGTATGTAGTATGCAGGTATCCAAAAATACCCGGATGTCGTACTGATTCGGAAAAAATCTCCAGTATGCATCGGACCAGTCTACCTCACCCACTGTATCCCACAATGCAAAGCGCTGGAACGGTCACTTCACACCGTCATTTTTGTAATGTAAAGTAGCGGAGGTTTGCTACTGTCCGTGCTGTTTACTGTAGTTCCGCTTTCCAAAACCGGAGACCCGCAAAACCCGGCCTAGCGTACTACAAAATAAATCGATTTAGTTCCATACTACATACTACTGACGAACGCAGTATACAGTACACAGTATACAGTACAAACTGCATACTGCATTCGTCAGTAATATGTAGTTTCAGATACAGCAACAAAGAATTTTGAAATTTGTGCATCTGACTTGACTTCTTCTCCACAGAAACAGCGGCCGAGGCTCATGGGTACTGTAAATGCTAAATGGACTTGCATTCAAAGTGCTTTACACTACATTTCATCATTCACCCATCCACACACACATTCATACACTGATGGCAGAGGCCGCCATGCAAGGTGCCAACCTGCCCATCAGGATCTGATCTAAATACTCATTCACACACAGATGGCACAGCCTTCGGGAGCAATGTGGGGTTAAGTATCTTGCTCAAGGACACTTTGACATGTTGAAACGCCGACCTTCCGATTGGTGGGCGACCCGCTCTGCCTCTGAGCCACAGCCACTCTTATTGTAGTATTTATAGCCACCCCCCATGACAAGCTGATGGACATGATTCACAAGAATCCCGTGTTTCTATGTTAAATAACATTGAGAACATATTTAAAGAAAATTGTGAATAGAGAATATGGGGAAACTTTGCACCTTTATTCACAATTCTGGTTGAGGTTGGAGTTATTTTACCCGCAACATAAGTGAAAACACCTCTGCCATTTCCACAATTTGTGAAGCTAAAACAAGCTAGAAGACATTTAGGGGCACTTTAGCCATTTATTATTGCATTTGCAAAAAGATAGTGGACTCACAGGGAGAAGATTAAAACAAAGAGGTCCAAATTGAAGCAAACAGACTGGATCCTATATTCCTACATTTCCCATAATACATCCAATAGCTTCTTCTTGTTAGACTATTCCTAGGTTTCAAACTTGAATAAATGTGTTGTCACCTGAGTAACTTTCTTAGACCTGACAAAGCTCCTTCCAGAGCCACAGAAGACATTATATAACCATTCTTACAAGCAGTACTAGTACTATTAAACTGATCTTCACGTGTAAAATCAGTGGAGTGGCCCTTTAAAATGAGCTCAAACAGAAAATCGTTTGTTGTCTCATTTAACCAGAGTGGACTTCGAGAGAAAGCAGAGATTGTTTCACTCTGATAAGAAGCTGCATATCTTATGAAACTATTACAAAACAAACAAAGAAAATGTCCGAAAGAGCAGACGCGACCGCAGTGGAAGCTCTCACGGCTTTTGTTGAAAAAGGAAAAGCTCTGCTGGACCTCGCCGAGAAGGAGAGCAGGGAAGGTAGGCAGCATTTTGTGTGGACGGACAAGTGCACATAAAAATAGACGTGCAGACAGCGTGTTCTGCAGTTGGCAGGCGATTTACGGTCGTACCATGAGTGTGTGGGGGGGGGGGGGGGGGGGGG
>CAKALU010065206.1:65918-123028 GCA_916700995.1 Hozukius guyotensis
ATATATAAGGACAACTGCAGGGTCACATATGTTATTCTATCTATTAATGTAAGTTAATGCCTGATACTAATATTTTATAACCAGCATCTGTCATTCATCTGTGTTTTGACAAATACATGTGAAAGAGGTTAGTCTATCTGCTAAAACATATCATCTTCTTTTGTTATAGTGATAGAGTTCTTTGGATCAAACAACAGAAAATTTGTGTCCATGGTGAATCGGACTTTCTACTCCATCGGCATGGTCATGCTGCCAGGTCTGGCTTACTTCCTGTCCTCCTGGAGGACTCTGCAGCTGGTCATGAGTCTGCCCTGCATCCTATTTATCTTTTACGTCTGGTATACATACATTTTCCTCATATCTGCCAGTTTTATTTATACGCGGGTAGCTCTGATGTTGATTGTGTGTTGGTTTTTAAAAGGCTTGTTCCTGAATCTCCACGTTGGCTGTTCTCACAAAAAAGAACAACAGAGGCCATGAGAGTTGCCGCGGACATTGCAAAATGCAACGGGAGATCTTTACCCCATAATCTTCCAGAGGTATAATATTATATCCTGCGTACATCTTTGTTCACCTTTGCTTTTGTCAATGCAAATGTAAATATGGAAATTTCATTAACCGTTCAATACAATATTTCTCAGATAATTCTTTTGGAGGAAAAGAAAGAAGTGAATCCTGTATCAGTAATGGATTTGTTTAGGACACCAAGCATAAGAAAAAACACACTCATTTTAACTTATGCCTGGTAAGTCTGTTTGATAAGTTTCTTCCTTCTACATGATACTATAAAATACCACATTCCTGGAGGATGTGCTAGTAATTTCAAAAAATACATTTTACCCGGTATTCCTCTCATCCAGGTTTACGAGTACCGTTGTGTTTCAAGGCCTGGTCTTGCGGCTGGGGATCACAGGCAACAACCTCTACTTGGATTTCTTTATTTCTGCTGCGGTGGAACTTCCCACCGGCCTCATCTTCTACCTGCTGGTTGACAGAGTCGGTCGACGCTCCCTCATGGCCATCACCAACTTCACCGGTGGCGTCGCCTGCCTCGTAGTCCCCTTCGTCTCCTCTGGTACGTACAGCTGACGGTGCATGTAGCATCAGGTGAAAAATTTAAAATGGATTGTGATGATTTCTTAACAATGATAGGTAAAAAGTTCCTGGTTGCTTCATACTTGGATCCCATTTCCATCCTGCGTTTTCTCTTGTCCGTCGTCCCTACAGATTTTTCCGGGTTGAAAAAGTCGATTGCGATCATCGGGAGGCTTGCTGTCGCCATTGGAATTGAGACCGTGAACTTTGCAAACGCAGAGATGTATCCGACATCTATGAGGTGCGAATCCAATGAGTTTTGGTAGATATAACTTGTTTTTTATGTGCCCATCAGACTACCAAGTACAGAATTCAAGACAAATTCACACAACTCGTTATAATCAGGTCTTTCTGCCTGGCCAAAACATACAACTTCCGCGGTCACACTGTACGAATCACGACGAGGAACGTTAACTCGGACGCCCGATTGACTTTGTCCATTGACAATTCCAATAAAGTTTAATATAACAAGACGACCACGTCCTCAATAATATTGACAAAAAGAAAAAGGCAGCATTACTTTGCGCAATTGTAGCATGAATGTAAAGCAAGAAGGAAGGAAAATATGGAGCTACAGATGTCTGAAAAGATGCATACAATACACTGTATATCTGCCAGTTAAAAACAAACAAAAGGAATAGAATCTCTGAATGTCTTACTTGATTGTGGCTTGATTTGCTTTTTAATTTCTCACAGAAATTTGGGCGTGTCAGTGTGCTCATCAGCCAGTGACTTCGGAGCAATTGTGGCCCCGTTTCTGCTCTACAGACTGGCCAGTATCTGGCAGGAGCTGCCTCTTTTACTTTACGGTAAATTTCAGTCTTCCTAGACCTACGATACATAGGGAAATTCAAACTTAGCAATTTAAGATATCTTTTTCCGTCTCATAGTAAAAAGTGACTTACGTTTGTTCCAGGTGTGATGTCGGTGCTGTACAGCATATTGGTGACGAGGTTGCCTGAGATGAGTGGAGTCGCCCTGCCAGAGACCATCGAGGATGTGGAGAATCTCAGAAGGTAAATAATTAAAATTACAGTATTAGATATACTGGTTTATAAATTATATATTGTATCATAGCTGATAAGAGATGATAAAAATTGCATTATGATTACATTAGTAAAGTATTTATTACCAGTGTATTGTTGCACACATTATAACATTTGAGATACTACAATCTGTATTTGTTAGAGACTACAAAATTATTTGTAAACCTTTAAGATTTTGTTTGTAAAACATCTATAAAGGAAGAAGGAAGAAGGTGTCTAGAGCGGGTAAGATGGCAGGAAAGGTACAAGAATAGGTGACTATCTGTGAATCTGCTTGTAAATCTAGATTTACAATTAGGCAGGTGCATTAGACAGGTTCATGCTTTAATCCTTAATGTGTTTTTCTTGTGTATTTATGTTTTCTACAGGGGGAAAGACAAGTCAAAGGAAGCAGAGGGCTTTATTTTATGATTGAAGCCATGAAGACCACCTGGACCGTTATTATTATTAGGAGTATTATTTTCTACATATTTCCCATGAAAAGATTAAAACCAACAATGTACCGATCCTACTAACAAGTAGAGATGTCCCGAGCTGATCCTAAGGATCACCATCATTAGCAGAGAGAAGTATACAAAACATTCAGTTATAGCAGTTTCTCATTTTTAGCCAGCTTTATTTTTTAAAAGTCTTCAGTAGGAATAAATGGGTTTAGGGCTGAGAGTCACAGACGGGGCAGAGATGTCCAAAAGTATTGAGGAAGATTTTTGTATGTAATAATAATGTATAAATCCCAAAATAGCCCATGAAATAAGGAATAATTCCACACATTCTCAGACGGGTATCACTGTTCGAAGCCCAAAAAATGGTATTCGGGACAGCCCTCATCTTATCTGACATCAACTACTACAACACACCATGCACTTGTTTCCAAAACTGAAATGACATGCACATTTCAACTTGGAACAACCCAGCAAACTTTGGAAGGATGTTCTCTATAGTAGGCGGCACTACAGCAGCATGATAAATTAAAATGGCCATATAACTCAGTGGTCCCAGAGAGGAATATTCATCCTCCAGAAATCATGGCCACATCAGCCAATTTAATGCAGATCCAGATTCTGTTATAAAATTTGTTTAAAAAACTGTTTTTCTTTTATAGAATTTCTAAAGTGTTTTTCTTTTATAAATGTGGAAGATTATGTAACCTTGACAGAGTTATGCACTTTTTCTATTTAATAAATGCAAATAAAGAGAATTATGCTGATTGTACCTGTTTCTCGTATGGATCATCACGGCAAAAACTATCACGTTTCTCCCAATAAAAGGCGTCTTTTCTGCATTTCCCAACATCCAGACAACAATACCCTTGATTGTTCAGTTTTTTAAATGATATACTGTATATCTAATTGAGGGTTGGTTTTTGTTAAGGCTTTTGTTCCATTGTAGGTTTACCCAGAAAGCTTCACAGCAGCCAACAAAAGCTGCCCTACATACATAGTCAATGAATGACTGAATGGGAAGACATGTAACCATAAATTGTGTTGAAAATCACTGGTATGCATGAGAAGTAGGATTCCCTCAAGCGTAAAATTATCTGCAAAAAGGAGGATGGAAATCTCTCATGGTGATTGTCAGCATCACATGATGACTTCTGCAGCAGGGTTAAAATACACTATAATAGTTATAAATACAGGTAAAAAGTTGCACCAGTAAACCCTCGTGAGAAAGAAAAACATGCACTTTTGCTCATGGAAATGATATGAAGACGATTAAAAAGAAAATGACAGATTGAATTTGGAAATAAAGATGGGAATCATTTGGGACGGATTATGATGAGGAAACTGTTTGCCTCACATAACGAAGATCCAGTGACCCCTTAAATGAGGGCAGAGGGGTGTGGGGGCTTGGAGAGGGGATGTGGATGTGGGGATGAAGTACGCAATTATGTTTTAAGAACTCACTGCGCAGTACAATGAGTTTATAACTAACGGGGAATAGACTGAAGAAGGGGTGGGGTCCTAATAGATACAATACCCAGGACTTTTCTGTCACAGGATATTCCTCCCTGTCGTTTTCTGGAGACAGCAGCCAGTCAGACAGAAACTTTGAGGTTAATTGGTGGAAAATGCCGGAGGAGGAAGAACGAGAGAAATTAGCCAAAGTCATCAGACAGTGGAACAACAACAGACTGGACTTATTTGAAATTAGTCAACCTGATGAGGTGAGTCGCCTGCAGACATCAGACAGGGTTCATATACACCATAAACTCTCTGTTTACGTTTGTATTAATCTTTGCTCTCTATACAACTGTCAATGCCACAGTTTTAGATGTACCCTTAGATGTTAAGTTGTATTTATAACACACATATATACCCATCCAAGTACATTTAACTACGGTTTATGTACTGTACTTTAGTATGCAGTAGTTTTGAGGTAATGGGATGCTACTTGTGTATTTCCATTTTGTGAGATTCTATACTTTTACTCCTAATCTAATACTAATCTTATATCGTATTATATGTATCTACAATTAAGCGCCTATTAGATTCATATACTTTCAGCATGGGGCTAAAGAGGTGGATTTGAATATATGGCTCACAGCAGCTGAAGCATTGAAGGGTCTCTTGTGATTCCTTTAACTGATCTTTTACTGTCTGGTGTGTAATTGATCCTCATTCACTGTGTTCATCCTTGAGTATCCAATAGAGAGGCAAAGTCTCGCCCCTTCCGGTGGACCACCATGGGACCTTATTTTGTAAAAAATATGAACGGTAGTCAACGGCGAGAGACAAATATTTTTTGATCCCGTTTGAATTGCGCCATGAATCACACATATGATGTTTGTCAATTAAAAACATAATTTTGCAAGTCAAGAAAGTCGTAAAACTGTTGAAGTATAAGACTGTGAAAATACGTAATTAGAAAGACGACACAACCAAAGGTCGCGTAAGTGATGTCTCTCTCTCTGAAGCTACGTTGCCTCTGTGTTTGGTACTGGGATGTACTCACACCAGCAACGGGTCTGATCGTTCTTTCTCTTTCCGGCTGATAAAAAGACCAGGAGTCGCTGGATAAAACATGTCAGGTAAGATAACATTTCATTTGTGCGTGGAACATAGCGAAGTTAGCTCGCTAGCTAGTGTTGGTGACGTATACTGTGCGAGACGAGAGATGTAGTTCAATGAACAGTTTCACACAAAACTAAAGGACACTACGACAAACTGTGACTTTCTTGACTTGCAAAATTATGTTTTAAATTGACAAATATCATATGTGTGATTCATCGCGCAATTCAAACGGGATCAAAAAAAGATATCTCTCGCTGTTGATAAGCGTACATATTATTTCCAAAATAAGGTCCCATGGGGTCAACAGGAAGGGGCGGGACTTTACCTCTCTTTCCAGTCTATGGGTACACCACACCCCCGAATTACAGGGCAACATCCCGATCACATGTAAATACAGAAGTCTAGAGCTGCAGTGATTAGCCGATAATGAATCGATGACAAAAATAATGGTTAGGTGCAGCCCTAAATCAACTCTCAGCAGGGTGGACAGCATGGAGTTGTAATTGTGCAACTGAGAGAAGTAACAGAAAAACTACCGTAATAGAAATACTACTAATCCGAACACAAGTAAGATAGTTAACAGTGTTGATCAGTGTTAGTGTTTGGTGCAATTTACATCTTCTCAACCACTCTGATCTGATTTACAGCCCATATTGTTGTGATATGTTTCTTTTTATTAAGTCCCAACTACAAATCTCATAACACAGATTTTCTCTAATGGTATCGACTGCATTCCTGTTTTGAAGGTGAGATTTAAAGCTCAATGAATGGTTGATTGTTTGGTTTAATACAAGAAGGGCAAGTGGAGTAAGGTTTAACTGATTATAATTCATATTACCTGGTATCATTTTAGAGTCTGACAGCACTTGGGAAGGTTTTTCAGGGACATCTCGAAAGCTTTTTAAATTCCTAAACCCAGAGCAGCATTTTATAAAAAGTGAAGATTGGCTTTTTCATTCTCAAAGCCTATTCAACAATATGGTTTCACCACACTTTATGAAAGGTAGAAAATTGTTAAAATTAAAGGAACAGAAAACAGTGGACACACTTAAAAACTAAACCTGTTTTCTGGCAGAACTTGGACTTTCATGGTGTGATGCGCTTCTACTTTGAGGATCATGTCGGAGGAAACGTGGCCACAAAGTGCCTGCGTGTTTGCAGCAACTCTTCAACTCGCGAGGTCGTTGAAACTCTTTCAGAGAAGTTCAGGCCTGACATGAAAATGTTGACTACTAGTTATTCCCTGTATGAGATCCACGCCAGTAAAGGTAATCATTCGACTCAAAATACTGTATATTGTTTGTTCAATTTCAAAATCGTAAAAAAAACGTGATTCATAGTTTTTTTCCCCGACCCTACTACACATACAGTAAAGTATGGAAACGCTTTGGGTTTCACACATTGCAGGAAAAGTAGAGCTAGACCTTTAAGAATACGCTCTGACCAATTTTCTGTGTTTTGCATGTTGAATAAGAACGTAAACTGGATCTGGATGAGAGACCTTTGGTTGTCCAATTAAACTGGAACACAGACAATAGAGAAGGACGTTTTGTGCTCAAGAAAGACAAGAAGAGTTTGGAGGTACCCCTCACACCATTAATTCAGTCTGCAGTTTCACTCTCTCTTCACATAATCTCACATCTATGTTCTTTTTTTTTATGTGTGTTGAACAATAAAGGAAAACTGTCATGAGAAGGAAAAAGGAGGCGTGATCCAAAGCTTCAAGAGGACGCTGTCAAGAAAAGAGAAGAAGAACAAAACTAAAGCAACTGACAAGGTTTCAGAGGATGAGAACGGGTAAAATGTTTCATTGTTCACCATCACATTTTTTTATTTTCCAGACTGCTTGCTTCAGGCCTGCCTAACGGTCAGAAGAATAACTTCCACACTTTTAAACAAATATCCAGGTCAACTGAAAAGCTACTGAACAACAACAGCATTTGTGTGTCTAACCATGAGACAAAAAAGAGCCACACACAGACGCAGGCTGCCCCGGGTACGTAATCTGAAAATAAAAATAGAAATGATAATGGACAGTGCAGTCTCATAAGACCATGTACTTTCCATTCATTCAGTTCAGGCATATTTAACTTACAATCAATAAGGACTATATTATATGAACAAAAAAAGATTTCTCTTTGCTAAAATGCAGGAGGAAAGCACACAGAAAATCTGGATTTTTCTGATCAACCTGGATTACCAATTGGAATTCAATTCTGTGATAACTGTGAGTATGAAACAAGAAAGGTTTTCTTCCATCGTGTTATTTCAAAACTTGTCATAATGTCCTCCTGCCCCCTGCTGGTGTCTTTTACATTTCAGCCGAGGAAGCCTTCCTATCTGCAGTCATAAATTACACCAACAGCTCCACAGTTCATTTCAAGCTCTCCCCCGCATACATCCTCTATGCCGTGGGACGCTTTGCTCTGCGACGCCATCACAAGCGAGGCTCTCCACCCTCGGGGCAGACACAAAGTGTAACTTCGATCGCAAACAAAATGGTGGCCATGACAGGGAAGGTCATCCAGGCAAGTACAAGAAACCTCTGTCTTTTCTTACAATTGCACAATAAAAGATATAATTTATAAGCAAACATCATGCCAAAAAAACCCACCTAAAAGTCACATCTGCCAGGTGTTCTGTGAGCTTACATGACACTGCTGCTATATTTGCCTTGCAGATGCAGCAGGCCATCGCTGGTGCTCTCGCCTTCTGGATGGCCAACTCCTCCGAGCTGCTGAACTTCCTGAAGCATGACAAAGACCTCAGCTCGCTCACACAGCAAAGTCAGCTGGATCTGTCCCACCTGGTGCACAAAGCTTACAGGTACAGACGACAAGACCTGACCACAGAGATTCAGATAATTTAAATCCAAACGGAGTCACTGTACTAAAAGCATGTCATCAAATGTGCAGCTAAAATCATAAGTGAGCCTGCTCACCCAGCTATCTACCTATTCAAGCTTTTGCCCTCTTACGCTGAATTCACACCAGGGTAGTGGCAAACTGCGGCCTGTGGAACGCTGCCAAGCAATGTCTATGGAAAGCTGAGGTGGCCGCTCCCGCCAGAGAGTGCCCGCAGCCAATCAGTAAACAGATCCTGTGACTCCTGTGACATGTTGACCTATGTTACAAAGAATGTCTTCCCACCTTAAACACATGAACATGCATTCCAGTTGCAGAAAACAGTAATTATTGTGGCGAGCTGTACTTCGCCGCTGCCTGGTGTGAATTTCACGTTAAAGACACGACAAGCCTCTAGCCACCAAAACAAACTGCTTTAAAAATAGATTCTTTCCCACTGCAATAGTGACCCTGAACTCACAAATTCCAACCATACAGTAGACACAAGAACTTCTAACACTGTGTTATGTCAACATGCACTTTTCTTCCTACTTTGTCTGGAAATATTGTCTGTAGACAATGAATTATCTGCCAAATATCGTCCAAATACATCACACAGTATTGTGCATATTGGCAAAAGATATGAAACAACAGAACTTGCAGTACAGAAATGCCAAACGTGTTTAAGGCATATTTATGGGATCCTTGTTATGTGTTTATGAATAGAAATATGCAGCTTATTAGCTAAAGGCATCCAGACAGAAAATACTGGTGCGGATGTATGTTATATAGGGCTGCAACTATCGATTATTTTCATTGTTTCTCGAGTAATCAATTCGTTGTTTGTTCTATAAAATGTCAAATGTCTTGTTTTATCCATAACTCAAAGATATTCAGTTTACTGTCATAGAGGAGTAAAGAAACCAGAAAATATTTTTAGTTTAAATAAATAGTTTTTGTTTTTATGTGTGTTTTTTATTAGTTGTCTGCTACAGTGTCTACAGAATGAGTTAAGGAAGCACTTGCCAACTTTTTTGATTGATCCGGAGCAACACGGTGCACTGCCAGCTGGTATAGGTAAATCTTTGTTTATTCATAAATACTACAGTAACAATTATCTCTTGGAAGAGCTGATGTCGCCTCCCCGTCCAACTACTATAAACTTTTATCTTGCCTGTTGCAGAGATGGTGCTGAACACCTTGATGAACGCCATGTCTCTTTTACGCCGCTGCCGGGTCAACCCCGCCCTAACCATCCAGCTCTTCTCCCAACTCTTCCACTTCATCAGCGCCTGGCTCTTCAACCATCTGATGAGCCCAGGGGCCAACTCTCCAGGCCTGCGCTCCCACTACTGGGGCGCTGCTCTCCGCCAGAGGCTCACGGCCATCGAAGCCTGGGCGGAGAGGCAGGGCCTGGAGCTGGCTGCTGACTGCCACCTCGGACACATCATCCAGGTCGGTCCCTCCTTGCACTACATGAATATTAGTGAAAAATAAAGCTGAAATATGAAATATGGAATCAGTGTCTTCTACCACCAATATGCACATACATTTTGTGATCTTGTTTATGCTTTGCAGCTTTTATCTCAGCTTTTATTTCCATGTCAGAGCACACATTTCTACAAGCTGTTAAAATAGCATTGCCTGGCTGTTTCTAGGCAACCACGCTCCTGACCATGAGCAAGTATTCAATGCAAGACGTGAAGGCCATCCAGAATACCTGTTTCAAGTTGAACTCACTGCAGCTGCAGACGTTGCTATCCGGCTACCTCTATGCAAACAATGAGCCTCACATCCCTACTGTGAGTAGTTTTTCGTCTGTTTTTCAATCCCCTCATGCCTCTGCTGTTTTCCCTGTTTGAAGCTACAACTATGATGCTGCTTTTTGGGACAAATCCTTGCAAGGGTTGTTTAATATACAGAGGAATAGCCGGTCGAATAGATATAGGCTTATGGTTTGAAAAGTAGTAGGAGCAGCCACAGAATAGGAGCTCAGCAGTATAGATTTAATCATATTAATAATTAACAATGATGAATATGATAATGAATAATATATGAAGAATAGTAAAGCGAGTTGTCACATAAACCCATTGCCTTTGAGTGAAATATTTTCCTGAATATGAGGTGTGTGACTACCTATTCTGTGTGACAAAAGCCATGTTGAATTTCCCATTTTGACAATATTACAATAAATGAAGAAATGAAAATAAATAATTTTGTGAATGGGCTATGTGCAAGACAGCAGTCACATACAATACTGCCCTCTAGTAGAGTCTGGGTTTATCATCCAAAACAACTGCAGCAATCTAGTAGGAAATATGCCACAATTCAGCCCATAGTATTTATACTCAAACAAACATCACATGCCACCATGATGAATACAAACAGTATGAAAGCACCATTGTGCACATGATAAATTAGTCTCAGTTTGTGCCTCTCATGTAACTTACATTAGAGACTCCTATATTAATTTTTTTTATATTTTCACACACAATAATGCACTTTGTATTTTTCTTGAGTGGTACAAAACAAGCAAGGAGATAGCTTTTTCGTTCCCAGCTCCCATCTTTGTTTGGGGTTAGGAAATACAGTTGCAACTTGGTTAAAGAAAACATTAAATTAAAGGGACTGTAACTTCTTACACGTATAAATCACCCGGGTCGGTGTTCCATGCGCGCTCGCAAATGCGAGCTCGTATGTGGCTACGCCGCTGTTCAGACTCAGACTCCAACACAAACTACACGGAAGCACCAAAACAGCAAAGTTATATCTAGTGAAGCCCGTCTTGCAAAACAGTGTTAGCCGCGGTCGGAGGACGCAGGGGAGACCGTAGCTTTGGTCTCCAGAGCCGGAGTCTCTGCTCCTCTGCTCCTATGCCTGCTTGCCTTCACTCAGCTCGCTCCACCTCAAGTGCATGCCCACACACTACACACTGCAGAAGAGTTAGTTTAGCTCTGAGAATATCTAGTGAATGTACAGTGGACGTTCCATGTCTTGTGAAGTGACGGGGCTCCACAGCGAGAAACTTTATCGTCTCCGACGGGGTGCCGGTGTTTCCCCTGTTCCCTCCGGCCTCGGTCAGGAGGCTGAAGCAGGAAAAGCCAACAATAGGATCAGCAGTGATTCATGGAGAGACCTTCGTCTGGTCAGCTAACATTACTGCCAAGCAGGTGAAATATAGAGTGATATTGTGGTTTTAGCTGATGTGTGTCGCCTCACTGTTTTGAGCGATGCTCGTTCACGTCTATTTAGACCGAACAGAAGCGCGAGCCCGACGCTGACTTTCGTTGACTTAACGGCCACAAGTGTCACTGTTAACAAGCATTTCTGAAAGTTACAAACAGTCCCTTTAAACAAAATAAATACATCAAAAATGAAAACTATTTTTATGCAGTTAACAACTAGCTAGTTGGAAGAGTCTCTGGGGAATAACTTCAAAATAGTGGTATGTTTTGCAGTGTTAAAAAAACTTTTTGAAAGACAAACAGATGCTAACTTTAGCTATGTGACTTTATACGGGTTGCATGTAGCTAGTTCATGCTAAAGATATATATAATATTTACTAGTGTCAAGCAACCAAACAAAATGAGCTCAGTCACAACAAGAAATTGATTCACATGTGATACCAATGCAAATATGTGTAAATAGCAGCATAAAAGCATAAAGCAGCCAGCAAAGGTCCAACAGAAAATAACATTATCAACCACAAGAGAGCTGGAGAGTGTTAGCTAGCAGCAGTTAGTAACCGTTAGTAACCGTTAGCAACCGTTAGCAGCCGTTGGCAACCATTTGCAGCCGTTAGCAGCCTCATAGTGTTAGCTAGCTTAGCCAAACACCAACTGAACATACCTAAAACATCAACTCACATTAATTAAATCAATATCAGCATCAAGCAGCACACTTACTTAGCTTGTTGAAGTATTGAGACTGGTCACAGGTTGTCGACATCAGGACAGGAAACTCCCAAAGTGAAGGAAACATTAGCAGCAGTGGATGTTGGCAGCAGCGGTGGGAGGGGTATTATCAATGTAAATATAAGCTATTTACTGCGAGTATTACTGCAGTTAGCTAGTATTACTGCTACAACTACTAGCTACTAGCTGAGTTGAACCCCTACAAATATTAATATAGCTAATATAAGCTATTAAACTTGACTTTTCGAGAGAACTGCTGCCACAACACCTGCTACAGGTAACTACTGCTTCTATTAGAATTGCACTGCTACCAAAGGGTATAGAAGCAACGAGATGATGAACCCCCGCTGCCGCCATTTTGCACTGAAAACTCATATTATATGTATATATTTAAAATATTGTATTCATTATTAGTTTAATATACAAGTTCAACACGGACCATTTCGGTAGAATATGACAATAGAATAGAAATAATTTAGTTTTACTTTGTACGGCGGACGTTTCACTGGCGTCCAGTAGTCGCTTTCAGTCCAAAATGGCGGGAGTGTAGCTTTGCTGCTGGGCGCTGATGGTGCAATGGAACGAACAATTGACTTTCACTTCTTGGCAAAATACGTTCTTTGCTACTACTACTACTACTACTGCCACAACAAAGTAAATTGCTACTTCCAGTGATGACAGGAAGTATTTAGAAATTTTTCTTAAAGGTCCCATATTTTTAAAAAGTGAGATTTTCATGTTTTTTTTATTATAAAGCAGGTTTAAGTCCTATGTAAATACTGTGAAAGTATCAAAACACTCAATCCACAGGGAAATACACACAGCCCGTATTCAGAAACTCTGCATTTGAAAAAAGCTGTCAGGATTTCTGCCCATTCGTGATGTCACGAATATACAATATTTAGACCCTTGACACAGTTTAAACGTAAACATTCTAATTGTGTCCCAGTTTATTCCTGGTTGCAGTGTATGTGAATGTCATCAGCTGACAGGAAGTAGACATGGACCAAAGCTGTTGCCTAGCAACGCAATTCTGTTGCAATTCCGTTGCAATTAAAAATGCGCTAAAACGGAGCGTTTCAGACAGAGGGTAAATACAGGGATATTCAGACCGACAGTATGGGGAAAATAAAGTTTTTTTTGAACATTGCAGCATGTAAATATGTTCTAGTAGAAACACAAAATACAAGTATGAACCTGAAAATGAGCACGATATGGGACCTTTAAGTCAAATCAATGTAGAAATACTCAATAACAAGTCTAAAAGTAGGCTTATGTAAGAATGATCAACAAATTGTATTTAAAGTATCCAAAGTTCTCATTATGCAGCATTATTATTACTATTATATTATTAGATAAATGCAGATGCATTTCTATGTAAACAGGACTTTAATATAGTTAACTGGTGGAGCTTTTAACTACATTACATACTGTTGGGTAGTTTCGGCTATAACAATGCATTATATTCTATAACATTATTGTAGGTTTCGTATGTTAAATCTTAATCTGCAAAGTTAATAGCTCATTTAAAGTACATGAATGAAAAGTACAGTATATCCCTCTGAAAATGTAGTGAAATAGGAGTATAAAGTAGCATCAAGTTAAAACAGTCAAGTACAGTAAAAGTACCTCAAAACAGTACTAGTACAGTCCTTGAGTAAAAGTCCTTGCTTACTTTACACCAATGACGATTAACAGTTTCTACTGGAACTTCTGCTTCAGTCAATCACCAGGACAATATTAGTTCAACATTACTTTAATGTTGTACTTTTCTACCTCTCCAGGGAGGTCAGCATCCTCTGCATGAAGGTCTTCAGTATTTTGCTGAGGGTCACAGCAGACAGATTGGATGTCTCTTCCCTGAAGCCTTGTCACAGAATGACAAATGCCAATCCATACGCTAGGAACGACCTTTTCCTGAAATATTTCCGCTGTCTGATCCATTTGTCGTCCTCCTCGCTGCAGGATTTGATCGATGCTGTAGTGGCGGCGGCGGAGGCCTCGGCAGATAACCTGACTCGGAGCGAAGGACGGGACATCCAGCTGGAGGAGAGCCTCGACCTACACCTGCCCTTCCTGCTGCCGGAGGGAGGATACTCCTGTGACACCGTGAGAGGAATCCCTCCAGGGTTTAGGGAGTTTTTGGAGCCAATTTGCCGGAAAGGTTTGTGTTTCTGTCATATTTGCAAAACGTGAAAAATACTGTAGAACAACAGGGATGTCTTGTATCTAAGATAAACACACATAAAATGGGTTGTTTTTCTTACAGGTCTCTGCTCTTTAACATCCCAGCCGAACTCTAAAGGTGACTGGACCGTGCACTTCAGTGAACCAACTTCCTCTGCAGAGAGCACATACTTGGTAAGCAAAAACACATGATATGTGAAATATAGTTGAATTTTAACATAGAATAAAGCATTTATGGAGCAGACATGTAATTTATTTATGTTTTCCTCAATAGGCGGCACACAGAGAGCCCGAGATGGTGACGATCACACTGAACAAACCTCTGAACAGTGGGATGGGGGTCAGCATTGTGGCTGCTAAGGTGACAATTCTACCAAAAAAATCTGAACTATTAAAACACCAAAACCATCTGCTAAATGTCTTAACTAGGGCTGTCAATCGATTAAAATATTTAATCGCGATTAATCTCATGATTGTCCATAGTTAATCGCAAATTAATTGCACCTTTTTTATCTGTTCAAAATGTACCTTAAAGGGAGATTTGTCAAGTATCTAATATTCTTATCAACATGGGAGTGGACAAATATGCTTGCTTTATGCAAATGTATGTATATTTATTATTGGAAATAAATTAACAACACAAAACAATGACAAATATTGTCCAGAAACCCTCACAGGTACTGCATTTAGCATAAAAATATGTTCAAATCATAACATGGCAAACTCAACAGCTGTCAGTGTGTCAGTGTGCTGACTTGACTATGACTTGCCCCAAACTGCATGTGATTATCATAAAGTGGGCATGTCTGTAAAGGGGAGACTCGTGGGTACCCATAGAACCCATTTTCATTCACATATCTTGAGGTCAGAGGTCAAGGGACCCCTTTGAAAATGACCATGTTTTTCCTTGTCAAAATTTAGCGCAAGTTTGGAGCATTATTTATCATCCAAGCTAGTATGGCACAGTAGGTACCAATGGATTCCTTATGTTTTTTTAGTTTCATATGATGCCAGCATCTTTTCAGTCCAACACAACTTCCGAAAGACTGATTGCGTTAATGCGTTAAAGAAATGAATGGCGTTAAAACATATTTGCGTTAACGCGTTATTATCACGTTAACTTTGACAGCCCTAGTTTCTTCTCATGAGTGCCCTCTCCCTTGTTTCTCCACAGGGAGCTGGGCGAGGAAACCTTGGGATTTATATCAAATCTATTGTCAAGGGAGGACCAGCTGAGATGGTGAGATCTAACGCATTTGTTATTCAGCTTAACTTGAGATGTGAAGAATAATTTGAATTAAATTTTACAAGGAAAGATTGAAATAATGGATAAAATCTCTACTTTGTGCAGAACGGCAGGTTGACAGCTGGGGATCAGCTGCTGAGTGTAGACGGTCAAAGTCTGGTCGGCCTCAGCCAAGAAAGGTAGCTACATAACGGCCTGTTATACAACTGGCTAGTAAAAGTTTATGTGTTTAAACACGTGAGCAGCGTGACTCTAGGAATGGCATCATCGGTCTGTTGGTCAGTCATTCCACCACTTTGGTCTAGACTGAAATATCTCAACAACTGTTAGATGGATTGCCATAAAATTTTGCACACACATTCATTAACCAATTTTATCATATCTATAGAAAATTTAAAATAAATAAATAAATAATGCTTTCAGACAGATAATATTATTGCGATGTCTACAGAAAATTAAAAAAAATAAATAAATAATGCCAATCAAACAGATAACTATATTATCGTGATATCTATAGAAAGTTTAAAAAAAAAAATAAGTGTGCCTAAGTACACCCTCACAGAGCAGCTAGCATGCATGTAGTATGTAGTTTTGTTCCAGAAAATGTCATGAAATAAAAGTAATGACATAAACAACCATGTGTCTGGTGGGACAATATTATCTAGATATGCAAATACTGAACCAATATGAAGTATTTTTCCCCATGGAACAGATTTCAAAAAGCCAACAGGTGACAGCAGTGTAGTCTTGACTTTAAAAACTCATTCAACATGAAAGAGTTCTTATTTTATTCTCAGATCAAGTCCCAGATAATCTCATAAAAAGTATGAAAGGCTACACAGTCTGAAATATAATATAATATTCTTCTATTGATTTAGGGCAGCAGCTATCATGATGCAAACCGGCCCCGTTGTGACCTTACAGGTTGCAAAGTTTGGAGCGAGCTACCACGGCCTGGGGGCTCTGCTGAGTGAACCGACCCCAGAAAGGACTACAGGTAAATAAATACACAATAAAAAATATTGGGTTTTTTTTTCACTTTCTGCTCTTCATGACTTAATTTAGACCGTTTCTTGCTTCACCAGGCGATAAACGCCACGCTAAGCCCAACGGTAAAGCGCTCATGCTGTACAGCGTTGTGGATCCTGGTCCCTCAGAGCAGCTCCACGGAGGCAGCAGAAGGACCAAAGAGCAGATGATGCAGAGAAACAGACAACTCTTTCGCTCCAACCCCAACATGACCTGTGGGTGCACTTCTGTTTTAATCACTGCTGCGCTCATACAGTAAATACCTTAAATATGTCCAATGCTTGAGGGTGAGTCATAAGTACAACTCCAGTGTATTTATATTCTCCTTATTTCAGCAGATTTCTCCCCCGAGGGTGGAGATGACCATGTTGACCCGGTCGTGAGAGGGAACAACATGGCTGCTGTCTCCAGCGTCAACCTCTGTGCTGATGTGATTCTCCATTTAATTCCATTTATAAAACATTCAGTCACTATAAAGAAGAATGTTAGCTAAATACCCAAACAAGAATGTATTGTTTTTAACTCAATTTGTGTCACAAAATGACATTTTTTTTATGTCTGTTTTCAGACATTTCACAGGGAATACTTGACACTTCCGACCCCTAAATCCCAGGACAAGAACGTATCTGAATGCAGTCGACCACAGCAGACATTCAAAGTGTCTGTGAGGCCTTTAGATGGACAAAGCTCCAGTAAGAGGACCTTCATGGTAAGTCTTAATGTCCCTCTGGTACCATATTATATTATTTACTAAGCCAAGGAAAAGCCGACATATTGGTGGAAAGTAACTAAGAACATTTACTGAAGCGGTGTACTTTTTAGAGGTATATATGTACTTTACTGTCATATTCTCATTTTATGCTACTTTATACCTCTACTCCACTACATTTCTGAGGGAAATATTGTACTATTTACTCCACTACGTTTATCTGAGAGCTATTGTTACATTTCAGATGAAGAATTCACATAAAAAACATAAAATCATTAAATACATTGTTAAAGATTAATACAGTGCTTCCCAACATCTTTGGCTTGTGACCCCTTACAAAAAGTTGTCCCTTCTTCCCTACTAGCAGTTCTATCCAAACATTTCAGATGGTTTTATTTCAACAACTGTTCAAATTATCATTTTTTTCATAATCTTAACAAACCAAAATAATCCAGATTTATTTTTATTTTTTTTTAAAAAGCAAAGATTAGAAAAAAAATCCAAAGTATGAATACTCGTTTCCTGTCCCTTTAATCATCTGACGACCCCTCAGATTTATCTTGTGACCTTTTGGAGGGGCCTGACCCCCAGGTTGGGAACCACTGGATTAAACTACCTAACTGTAGTACTACTACTTTGCTGGTAATACTGTGTACTTTTACTTCGGTAAGATTTTAAAAGCAGGACTTTTACTTGTAAGTACTTTTGCATTGTTGTACTGTTATTTTTACTTAATTAATAGATGTGAACTTCTTCTTCCACCACTCATTGTTCATAAAATGATAAATACAAGAAAATAAATGCTATAAAAATCTCTATATTTATCCTCCTAGCGCCAAGCTCTGTCTCAGGAGAACCTGTGTGTGGACGGTGGAGGCCCCCTGCTGGACAAAAGGCAGAACTTGTGGGAGCAGAAGGAGCAGCGTGCCAAGCAAATCATGAGCCACTATTCATCTTTCCCAATTCGCTCGAGTGTTTCTACTCATGACATCCTCCTCTCAGATCATTGTTCTCCTACAAAACAACAGCAGGGCAGCCATACAAGCGGCGCCGGTGTCTGGAGAACTCCTTTCTCACAACATCCAATACCGACGCCTTCCAACCAGCCGATACGCATCGACATCCCTGTAACCAGAGCAGTGAACACAAACCCTCCACTCACCACCTTCCAGAGCTCATCTCTGCTGGCAGTGAGGATGAGCCAAACCCTTAAAGTGAATGGACATAAAAACAGAGCGGATCATATTTATGCATGTCCCATTACTGCCACCAAGAAGCTACCTCACCCCTCACTTCACCCCTCACTTCACCCCTCCACCACACGCAGGGATCAAGCTGCAAAACCCCAAGTGAGCATCACTCCAACAAAACACGTCTCCTTCCAAGAGCCTCCCACTCAGCAGAAGCAGAGTCCCACAAAGCCAACAGACCCTCAGGAGCGGTGTGACCCGTGGAGGAGGGAGGCCCAGGAGAAGCTGGAAGAGCAGCAGAGGCTCCGTGCGGTGGAGCTCCTGCAGCAGGAGGTGCAGGAGCTCCAGGGCAAAGCGAGGCGCACGGCGGAGGAGAACGACCGGCTGCGACGGATCAGCCTGGAGTGGCAGTTTCAGAAGAGGCTGCAGGAGATTCAGCAGAGAGGAGAGGATGAAGAGGAGGATGATGAGGAACATTTGGACATGATGGTGACGATACAGCAGCTGGAGGAAAGAACACAGGTGAAGCTTGACACCGACTTTATAAGATCGGTGTTTATCTGCTTGAAATTAAGAGAGAAATATAAAATGTTAAAATTGTAGTCTTAATAACTTTTATCAACAAAGAAATACTTCTGTGTTAACTATAGATACATTTGAATAATAATAATAATAATAGCTGATATTTAAAAAGCCACAATAACCTCTGTTTAATTATTTATTTTTTCCTCATCTTTAGAACAAGAGGAGCTCTGCTGGGAACGTCAACACTGAACTGAAAGAGTTGGAAAAGCAGGCAGAGACAAAGACAGGTAATAGTAATAGCTTCATTTATTCATAAGAGTCGGTCAGATATCTTATTTTATGTACAGTACAAAATTTCCGTGTTTTTGGCAGATCAAAGAGCGACTGGATGGAATCAAGACTTGAACAACATGGCATCAAAAGAGTGAGTTTGAGCTTATTGGCTGTAAAACATTGAAATTCAATTTATGCAGCATTACTACTCATGAAGGCTTAATAACAGAAATGTCTGTGCACAGCTGTATACTATCACAACAAGCCTCTTAATTTAGTCTATTTAAAAAAAAAAAACAGTGAGGTATTATAACAGTTTAATTCTTCCAAAAAAAGTGTTTGAAATAGAAATATATTTCAAAACAGCACAGGCTACTATTTGTGTCTTCATAAGCGATCAATAGAATTCAAGTATTCCTGCTAATATCATTTTTTCTTCACAGAAACCAGGAAGAGAAAATTAGAAGGGCATCAGCTCCTGAAAAGCTTACGTTCAAGGAGCGTCAGCGTCTCTTTTCTCTGGCGTCCAGTGCATAAATGATGGTTAAAGCCTTGTTGACAGAAACCTCAGAGGAGGAGCATGTCTATAGAAACAAAAGTAATCGTGTGCTAAGCAAAATGACGATATACAGTACCATGTAAAAAGACAGTGTGACGTTCTAAATACATCCTTTAAATATATTATTTACTGTAGAGATGTTTGTCTTAGTGTCCCAGGGACATACTGTGGTTCAGTATTGTTTTAAGACAGTCAGTTTTTTGATTTATCACCTGTATAAACATTAATTCTTGTATCTTCCTATTCATAGATAATAAAGCGTTCATTTAACAATATAATTGAGGCACTTCTTCCACTTATTTTATGCTTATTAACTGTAAACAAAAACCCACTGCTACTTCTGCTTCCTAACAGAAGCGGAACAGTTCCTTCATTCCTGCTGTGAAAGCTACTTTGTGCGCTGATAGAACTGTACCACAGCTTTCTCTTGTTCGTGAGTTTCGATGGAGCCTCGTCGCAGGTCGCGGATCTCCTTGATGGCGTCGATCCCCGATATCCTCCTCGTCTTCACCAGGTAGCAGGCCAGCATGGTCCCTGTTCTCCCGTGACCGTGCATGCAGTGAACTCCCACACCCTGAAGGGGAACAATGCAATATTTATTTAGCTCAACCCTTCGTAACAAAGCACACCCACCCCGCATTAATTACTGCTATCAGTTCTACTTGCAAAACAAAATGTTTCTTCGTCTCATGTGATGTGAAACTGAAAATGTTTGGGTTTTAGACTTTTTTATCAGAGAGAGCAAGCAATTTGAAGTATTTTTCACTATTTTCTGCCATTTTATAGAACAAATAATGAATCATTTAATTGATAAAATAACCCTGTCTGACTGCTGGAAGAAGAAAATCAGATCACTCCAAGTGAGTTTTGTCAAAGTCACGTCAACCTGATGCCAAACGTTTTAGCTTTCATTGCTTGTGTCTTGTGAGTCTGCAACACTAGACTCAACCCTGGAGAATCCTTTATAAGCATAACCATACATCAGGCAAATCTATCAAGTATGTGACTGAGATCTTACCTCCCCCTTGGAGTTGGCCTCTTCCACGATACAGAGGAATCTGTCAATCTGACTGGGTGAAGGAGGAGTAAAGTCCACTATCTTGATGTGGTGCAGCTGTAACTCCGGGCACGAGTCGTAGTACGGCGGTTTTCTCTCACACAGGCAAACCAGGTGTTTGATCCCATTGTCCAGCAGGTACTGGTATTCAGATGTCATCCTGGGCAGCGCCAGTCCCGCCAGTTTGTCTGGATCCACCCAGGAGAAATTGTGTGGAGGAGCGGAGGCCATGCTGGTCAAACTGAGAGGAGGAAGGAAAGAAAGACAGTGTTACTTAATACTCTGAACACGTGACAGATCCCTCCTCTCTTTTTTTTTTTTCCCCCTCATCCGATGCGAAGGTTGCTACTAAAAATACGGAGGGTGTTGTTTGCTGTACAGGTTGTAAAGCCCCCTGATGCAAATTTGTGATTTTTGTCTATACAAATAAAGTTGTCTTGAATTGACTTGATTTGTTTTACACTAAATAAATCGCTGAAAAACCGCCATGAAAATGTGTTTTAAAAGGTCCAGTGTGTAGGATCTGGCGCTATCTAGCGGTGAGGTGAGGAGATTGCAACCAACTGAAGCCTCTCCTGTGTGCCAAGCGTGTTGGGGAGCTACGAGAAAACTTGAATGGCCCTCTCTAGAGCCAGAGTGTGTAGAGTGTGTGTGTGCCACTGTAGAAACATGGCGGTGTAACATGACTCTGTGAAGAGCACCCGCTCCCTATGTAGGTATAGACGCAATCTGCAACCTCACCACTAGATGCTGACAAATCCTACACACTGTACCTTTACACTGTTTGTAACTTCTTACACGTATAAAATGAATCCGGGTCGGTGTCCCATGCGCGCTCGCGTGTGGCTACGCTGTTCAGACTCAGACTCCAACACAAACTACACAGAAGCACCAAAACCGCAAAGTTATATCTAGTGAAGCCCGTCTGTTAAACAGTGTTGGCCGCGGTCGGAGGACGCAATTTGTGAACGCATTAAAGGTCTTTGTTGAATACTCGATTCTGATTGGTCAATCACGGCATTTTACGGTCTGTTATTTCTTTATTGCAGACCGTTGCTATGTATAACAGACCGTTGCTATGGGCGCAGTTCTGATGTCGGACTCTGGAGGACCATTTTTGAGTAAATTATTGATTTCTTCAGTAAGTAGCTGTGTAATAAGCGGGATAATGCACAGGTGGGGGTCACTGTTGTGAAATAGACCCCTTCAGAACGATCTGGGTCGTGCATATTATCCCTTACATACAATTGATAGACAAATGTTTTGTGCATACTGTTGCCTCTTTCTCTCTCATCCCTTTACACAACAACTGATTTTCAGTTGCCACTGCAGTAGAAAAAAACGTTCAGGGTATTTATAAGCACCATAAAGTTAATACAGCTGGGAAAATTAGTTTTTTTTGTGCAGTAAAATGACTGAATAAGTACAGATAAATAGAGTACATAATAAGATGTATATAAACTAAAATAAGAAGTAAAAATATAAACTATAAAAAGACAAAATTAACATTACAAGGTAAATTGGCAGATTTATTTTAAGAGACCGTGAGAAAGTGCAGAAAGTAAACATTAAATACAAAAGCTATTTGTCTAGCACACTGGCTAGACCAGAGGACCAGGGGATTGACAATAATAACATTACATATTTCAACATAATAAGACACAGGCCTGATGTCAAAATACACTCTGCAGGCCGCACCAGACTCCACCTAGATTTACAGAAAGATTAGAAGACTAAGACAAGAGCATGTAGTTAAACGTTAGCTAATGTATCAAGAAACTTAGAGACTAACTAACAGAAGCTGTCAAATTCACACCAACTGACTTGCTAACTAACTTATATATGCATCAACAGGAGAGCTGAATAACATCCTAAATAAGGAGTAAAATATAGACTTTAGACTTTATTGTCTATAAGGGGAAATTCCTCTCCACAGCACAGTACACGTCAGACAATAATACATACAACAGTAACAACATGACAGTCAACAGTACACACTCAGGTCTATTCAGCTGAACAATACCTATTGAACAATTAGCCTACAAGAAACAAAACTGCTGGGTAAAACCTTGAATTATAGTCTAAACAAACTGATAACACTGTGAACAAAGAGGGAGTGTGTCAGTGGTAAGAAGAGTTTGAAAAGTATGCCATCAGATGTCATTAGACATGTTCTGTCACAGGCACAGCTTGATTACCGTTTTGTGATTTGGTCCATTTTATATAAAATTTATAATTTTTTTTTTTTTAATATTCTCAGTTGATGCTGTTTTAATGTTTGTAACTGCAGTTGGACAGAGTGCAGGAAAAATTTCCCCACGGGGACAATAAAAGTATATCTTATCTTATGTGTACATTTATACACATTTATGTATATATACTGTATATTTGTTTTATCAACTTGTCCTACCATTTTACCACTTCTATCATTATTGACATGTTCTGTGATGTTCTGTTTTAGCAGTTACCATATCTTTTACTTTATTTATCTGCTTTTATTGTCTTGTGAAGCACTTTGGAACATCTGTTTTGAGAAGTGCTATATAAATAAATGTATTATTATTATTATTATGAATTCTAGAGGATTTGTGATTTGATTGATATTGAAGTTTAATGTTTGCTAAAAGGATAACAAAGTTTATCTTCTGTATTTGATTGTCTATTTAATGAGATGTTGTTTGTTGTGATTCTGTGGCTATAGCAGCGTGTTGTTTGACTGTATGTGTGAGGACCACAGGAGGAATGGCTAATTTTAGTGCTAACCTTATAAATAAAGAGAGAAAGCCTTTCTACCTTTAGCTGTTAGCTTAGAAGTGACCGTCTATTACTGAACAACAGCCACATTAATGCCCCCGTCGTTCCCGCAAACTAACCCGCAAAATGACTCACAGTTTCCCGTTGAGAGGACAGGACGTCCCGCTACCTGCCAAGCCGATGCTACTCTGATGCTACCTACCTAGCTAGCTAACCGTTATGCTACCTAGCTAGTTGTAACCGTTATGCCTATGCTACCCTATATAGTGATGTGTCGGTCAAGAACGAGTCGGCTCTTTGAGCCGGCTCTTTTAAGTGAACGATAAGAGCCGGCTCCCGTCCGAGAGCCGTTTTTTTTTCTTTTTTTCTTTAATTAATTCAAGGCAGAATGATAGGACGATTTTCTCCGCACCACAGGCACTCCATGCACTGACTGTCATGGTACGTGTCCACAGGCTCCATGCTTTCCACGCTCCCCATTCATGTCTATGTGAGCAGCCGCGCAATGCATTCTGGTAGCGTGGCGTCGCGATTCGAGAAACGGAGCGTCACGATGCCCACTCCTCATTTAGCATAAAGTTGAGAGCTAGTCTACTTTGTGCAAATCATGGGCGTCCGACGCAACTCGCCGCCTCTCGAAACTTCCGAAAATCTTTTAAAATAAACGTTGTTGATCGAAAATAAAGACAGATTTAGCAACTGCACGGCTTATTTCTCGCCTCAAATGTTCTCAGAAACACATTTCAGTGAACTATTTTGGTGAAATAAGAGAGGAAAGTTTCCAAAGGAGCCTCCATACTGGTTCCGGTTTGAAAGCTGGGAGCAGCAGCCAACAGCGGGAAAGCGTTCGTCCAATCAGGTGGGGACAGCCTTGTGTCTAGCGACACGCCCACCAAGCGTCCAATGTTGGGAAGCGGTGCGTCCCCTCGCGATCAAAAACGCCCCAGTGGACACGTACCATGAATGTGACTGAATGTTGTGTTAATGACGTCCGTGCCACCAATCAGGTGATGAACAGACAAGGATCATACCATCAAGCAGGGAGGGGCGGGGGGGCGCGCGGCGCGCTGGCGGTCTACAGGTACAGGGCAGGAGGACGAGGAGGAGAGAAAGAGGGAGAGGATTGTGGTGCGCTAATAGCAGACAAGATGAGTGACAGTCGGAAACGAAGCAGCATGTAAAATTATGGTATTCAGGAAATTATAAGGTTTAGTATAATTATATTGAATAATTTAAGTGATATATGTGCACACATACTAATCATAGGTCAAAACAGCTAAAGCTAAATTTGGCTGAATTATAAAAAGGCAGAAGTGGTAAAATGAAGAGCCGTTTGGGAGTTGAAAGAGCCGGCTCTTCTTGGTGAGCTGAGCCAAATGATCTGGCTCACTAAAAAGAGCCTGAATTCCCATCACTAGTACATGTGACCGTAACAAGTCTTGGTTAAATAACCAACTCTAGGTGCGTTGGTCAGTTAATCTTTAGCTAATCTTTCACCAGGAGTGGAGACCAGCTGTCGTTACTAATCAGTCCTGAAAAGCTAGATAATGTTAACGAACTAATTTCTTTGCCATGCACCAATCTCATCTCCAACTAGTCGATTCTCAGCGATGGAAATCTGCAACTTCTGCTCGACTTAAAGTTCACATTGAACCATGTGGGAACTTTACATTACATTACATTACATTAACACGTTGAAAATCTCATTTTAATCATTTTAACAGCACTCGTCAGGTATTTCAATCTTTTTTAAACTTCACAAGTTTCAATAAAAATAAAAAATGTATAAAATCACACATTAATAACAATAATATCAACACATTTTTTCCTTTCTTAAGGGACCCCTTGAAACATGTTATTTGTTTTCTCGAGATACTAAATCTAAATTTAAACATGTTTTCAAAATGCTTTATCTCTGGCAGCGAAATACGTGCATTCCTTGTCTAAGGCTGTTGTAAGCTAATTATATCAACTATATCAATAATAATAACGTTATCAATTGTCTGCAATGACTGTTATAAATAGGTCCGCGTGCACATCATTTTGCATGTCAGGATGGCCGAGCGGTCTAAGGCGCTGCGTTCAGGTCGCAGTCTCCCCTGGAGGCGTGGGTTCGAATCCCACTTCTGACAGTACTTTTTTTCTTGTTGTTTACGGCGTTTATTTTTTATTTTATTTATTTGTCAGTTTTGGATCCCCAAAGTTGCTGCTACCGGGGTAAAATTATTCTTCTTGAGGTCCACACATAAAAATGCAACACAAACATATTAGGGGTCCCAGCAATGACATTTTTTGGATTTATGTTAAAATTTGCAGTGCAATGCTTGATGAATATATACATTATTACCAACCTTGACATTAAAAAATAATTACAAAATAATGTAATTTAATTATATTTATATATTATTTCAAATATAATTGTTTCATATACATATTACTTTACACCATATTAGAATTTAAAAAAATTATTTATATGATTTTTTTACTTTTTCACTTATGAGTCCTTACCACAACACAGCAAATGCCATAGTAAAAGTTTGATTCAAAACAAAACAAATCCAGTTTCTATGGAAACAGAAGTTAGCAGGTGAGTCACAGAGGTGACCCTCAAGATCAAGAAAAACAAGGTTAAGATCACCTTTTCTTGTAAAGGCTTTTAGGTCTGGTCAGAGTCCAAATGTTACGAAAAAGACAAGGAGATTATACTTATACTATCCTCAACTTGTAGCCAGGAGAGAACATCATCCATGCCCTGGACACTCACCCTGGATGAACAGTGAAGAGCTAGATGTACAGCTTTATCCCTTTCAGTCGCACTTGAACAAACTACCGAAAAATTGTCAAGATAAGACAGGACCAGCGATTGCATAACCTGTCTAACTGGGTGGTCAGTCAGGACCCTGCTGATGACAGACAATACTCCTCCCATTTCAGCTACAATCTAGTATATGACAAGCCCACATAAACATGCAGGGGGACGTCCAAAAGCTTCACTTCATCGACCTGCTCCAAAGCCAGACGATTAGACTGTTGTCAGGCTATTAAATAGGCGTTATTAGTCGCTATAAACCCCATAGATGTGGGTCAATAGGGGCCTACTACTACTTTATCATCTATTCACATGGTAGATCCCCGAAAGAAGGTATAAAAGAACACGACAGCGACCTCTAGCGACCGTAGTAATTATGACAGGAGCAGAAGCTGTAGTATAGACATTGTAATAATCCATAAGGGTACACAAAACACAATGTTTTTCCCTAAAACCAAGTGTTGTTTTGCCTAAACCTAAAGAAGTTGTAGTTGTGTTGCCTAAACCTAAAGAAGTTGTAGTTGTGTTGCCTAAACCTAAAGAAGTTGTAGGTTTGTTGCCTAAACCTAAAGAAATTGTAGTTTTGTTGCCTAAACCTAAAGAAGTTGTAGTTTTTTTTACCTAAACCTAAAGAAGTTGTAGTTTTGTTGCCTAAACCTAAAGAAGTTGTAGTTTTATTGCCTAAACCTCAAGAAGTTGTAGTTTTGTTGCCTAAATCTAAAGAAGTTCTAGTTTTGTTACCTAAACCTAAAGAAGTTGTAGTTTTGTTGCTTAAACCTAAAGAAGTTGTAGGTTTGTTGCCTAAATCTACAGAAGTTGTAGGTTTGTTGCCTAAACCTAAAGAAGTTGTAGTTTTATTGCCTAAACCTAAAGAAGTTGTAGGTTTGTTGCCTAAATCTAAAGAAGTTGTAGGTTTGTTGCCTAAACCTAAAGAAGTTGTAGTTTTATTGCCTAAACCTAAAGAAGTTGTAGTTTTGTTACCTAAACCTAAAGTGTTAGAACGTGTTGCTTTTAAGTTTCACTTTTACAACGTAGTAGGCGTAGTAGGCCCCTAATGACCCACATCTATGGGGCTTATTCGAATCTGGTGTCAGAGATGACATATTTAACTCAATGGGCAAGTCATTAGTAAAAATTGAGAAGAAGAGAGGACCAAGGCAATACCTTGGGGAACCCCACATACTCATTTTCTTGTAACTGAAAAACATCCATTGAATGTAAACACACTGCCTTCTGTTAGTCAAGTAACTTTTCATCCAATGGCTGCACGGCTGGCAGTAGCACTGCTTGGTGTAGACATAGATATAAAACTGATTTATAGGCTATACATGTGTGTGTATATCACATTGGCAGCAGTTCAGCGAGGCAGCTGACGTGCCAAGTGTTGTGTGGGCGTAACTGGAAAGTGGTTTTATACAACAACACCCATATGCTCATGTCTGTCATCGGAAAAATACTGCCCCTCACCTGATGTTCTTTTAACTTATTAACAGCCTATTATTTTTATAGCATAGGTGGGGTTTCATTGTTTTTAACAGTCCAAAACAGTGGCAGCGCTAGCGCAGAGCCATCTAGCACCAGAGTTTGGCCTCTTTGCTTCTATACTCTTTGGTTATACTTCCATTTGTGGTAAGGTTGCAACCATAAAAACATGGTGTCCTAGGCTTGTATATTTATCTTAGTATAAGTATAATACTACTTCAATTAAGAATTGGAACATATATGTGATACTTTGTAGATTTTGGAAAAAAAACAATTCCCCAAATGTAAAGAAACACAAGGGAATATTACAAGATTTTTAGAGGTTAAATTGTTTTTTAGTTTGCATATAAATATCTGAAATATCGAAACCGATCTTCACCAAATCAGTCCAAGATGCCTTCTGCAGTTTAAATTAGTATCTCAATGTTATTTTTCAGCTTGCAATGCAATACTTAAACTTGTCACCAGCATGATTTATATGTGAGAGATGTCCTTGTTGAGTCCGTATTGAATCATTCTTGTTTTTAATATGTTTTGGCACTTCCAGATGGAGGCCGCCCCTGTTTCATACAATCTCCACATGAAAGGAAATAGAGAAGACCGTTTGTCCATTTCATGCAATAATAGTTAATGATACAAACACAAACATCCAGAACTCACAGCACAGCACAGTTTACTTGCTAGTCATTTTATACAAACAGTAGAAAGAGGGTTTTGTATCTGAAGGAGCATCACATTTGCCAGATAGATGTCGATACACAGAGACTTGATTTTCAGACAGGATCACAGAGTCGAATGTTTCAAACATCCCATTAAAAAAGCTTTCACTAACCTGTTGGTGTAAAAACAAAAAACAGAGCTGTTTCACGTACAGTTATAGAAAGATATCTAGGTGATAGGTAAACATAAACAACTTAAGAAAACATTCCAATAATCAGGTGGCGTCTAGCGGTAGACGTATTTTAGTCTGCGATCCTACGTCACTCGACCCACCCACTAACCATTTAACAGAACATTTGGAAGTCCCAAAAAGAACCACAAAATATTTTTATTCTCATTTTATCTATTTTTTTTTGTTTTGTACACATCACAACCTGAAGACTTGGTAGGTTGTCCGTCACGTCTCTGGGTTATCATCACACTCATCATCATCATCCTTTTTGTGTCATCTAAAAGCACAGACCCCTTCAACATGCTGCAACACGCCTCAAAAAATCACAATCACAACCCCTTTAATAGTTACATGTAAACTCTGTGGGTTTTAATTTTCGCACTCTTTAAGGTGCCGTTCGAGAACAAAGGGAAGGGGGGGCAATAATCGCCGTGCCCTCCTACTAGAAGATTTCTACGTATTCTGAACGTCCACGTTCAAAGTCCCACACTGAGCAGACAGCTGAAGGGCCGTGCCGAGTTTACAGGATGGCGCAGAAGAACTTCTTCTCCCTGAACGGGTTCTCTGATGCTGGCACCGGCGATAACAGAGGGTCCTCTTTGGCGTGGGCTTCGCAGTAGGACATCAAGTCTGCCGCTGCTTTTGACACCTGGAATTAAACAGACACAACACGTCAGTATACAAAGATGAAGTTAAAGAAGTGGTTAGACATTTTGGGAAATATTCGCTTTCGCACTGTCAGTCGATTAAAATATTTAATCGGGATTAATCGCAAATGAATCGCACATTTTTTATCTGTTGAAAATGTACCTTAAAGGGAGATTTGTCAAGTATTTTAATATTCTTATCAACATGGGAGTGTTGCTGCTTTATGCAAATGTATGTTTATATTTATTATTGGAAATCATTTGACAGGACAAAACAATGACAAATATTGTCCAGAAACCCTCACAGGTACTGCATTTAGCATAAAAAATATGCTCAAATCATAACATGGCAAACTCACATATGTGGCCAAAAATCTGTCCAGTGTGACTAAACATTTTCACTGACATTTAGCAGGTTGGTCTCTGTGTGTATGTGTGAAACCGCACCCTGTACTCCTCCTCCAGCGACATCACAACCATGAAACATACCGGCAATTCAAAATGAAGACAGGGATGGCAGACACTTCCAATCATTCAATCACATTGATTTGGTGGTGTTTAAAAGAACACACACCACCATTTTATCTTCTTAATGTCCTGATGAAGGTCCTTGTTGACCGAAACGTTGACGAATAAGGCAGAGAAAAGTGTGTGCGGGAGCAAGTCATTTTTTAGAAATTGTTGTTTTTTTCGGCAAGAAAAATGCTCTGGTGCCCGTACACCTGTCCTGATATTGAACGGCCCAGCCCAGACTGGCATCACCGCTCAACAACCTGTTTCCTGGTCCCCGGTAAGATGCCTAATCCTGAACACGGCGCCGGATTCATTTCACAAGTGGTAGAGCAAGAAGTGTGTTTGCGTGAGACACTGCACGAGACAATCCATACATTATCTGTAGGCGCGGTGCACCCATGACATGTCAACCTGTCTATCACAGGGCAATCAACCATTCATTATCTGTAGGCGGGATAAACCCATGACAGGTCGCCTACCTGTCTGTCACTCTGGGAGGAAACCTGGAGAACCCGTCTCTCTCGCTCTCTCACTCACTCAACGTTTCCAATCTGCACACTAAGCTAAGCTAACCGCCTGCTGGCTCCAGCTACATATTTAACAGACAAACATCATCATAACATCAGTCTTCTCATCTAACTCTCAGCAAGAATGTGCATAAGTGAATATTTCCCAATATGTCAAACTATTCCTTTAAATATGGAGCTAGCGCTAGGGGGGTGATTAGCCTAGCTTAGCATCAAAATTGGAAGCAAAACTGTTACAGCATGCAACTCTCCCTAAAACCATAAACTGTCGCTTTGACACTTGTGTTTGTTTATGCACTAAAGAAACAAGATAAAATATGTTAATTATTGAGCTTCAGGTGTATTGCTGAGTGTATTTTTTTTTTTACTTTGGACAAAGCTAGGCTAGCTATTTTCCCCTGCTTTCAGTGTTTAGACATAATGTACATTTCACAGGGTATATTAAAGGTGATTAAATGTTAATTGTTTTTGATTACCTGTAGTATCTCAGTAAAGTCTATGCAAGTTGCAACTGGCTTAAACACCAGCCAGCGTCTGCCTGAGGCCTGTACTAAGAAGCTAGTTCAACATACCCAGGGTATCTTCTCGTTATCTGGCTTAACTAACCCTAACAACCGAGATCCCGCTAAGCGGTCCTACGACGCTGGTTATCAACTCTGTAAATCAACCCAGGGTTTCTCAATCTGGTTATGAGCGCGTTCACATGAACGGGATGGTGTTTGCAGCATCCGACCAATCATGGACATGGACAAGTCTACAGACTTGCAGACAGACAGGCAGAGCGGCACATTTTTACAAAGGAAGAGCGAACTATATTAGATAAATACAAAGAAGTTAAATACTTAATCCAGACTAAAAGTAACACAGTTGAAGCTGCCAAATGCAGGAAGAACAGCTGGTAAAAGAAAAAACTCCCGATGTGTGAATGCGTAAATTAACAGACTTATTAATTTAACGGAACACTCAGATATAGTCGTCTAGATATAAATAGATTTTAGATGTGTAACGGATGAATGGATTACACATTCATGCCCATTAACAAGAATGTGGCGTTTATGACTATTTCAACCTTCTTTCAGCTGCGCCCCCATCTCCGGCGGTGTGAAATGGACTCAAGAGCAAGTCAAAAAAATAAATATAAAAATATAATTCAAAGCGGTAAACACCCACAGCATACAGCCAGCTGTCCTTCCTGTATTTGTCAGTTTAAACTGTGTTGTTTTTAGCCTGGATTATGACTTAAACTTCTTCATATGTGTGTAATATTACCATACGATCCACGCACTCTGCTCTGATTGGTCAGTAGGCGGTGCTTTTATACGAGCTGATCTCTTATCTGGAACATAACCTGCTCCGGCGCAGGTTAGGTGTTCAGCATAAGTTACCATGGTGATCTACCCCGGTAAGAAGTGATCCACCTTCGTAGGAAGGAAAACCCTGAAGTTAACCCTGAAGTTACCTCGCTAACGCCAAATCCTGCTTCGTAGTACAGGCCTCTGGACGGCGAGAATTTGTGTAGAATGCATGATGCCGCTGACAGTTAACGGACTAAAACCTACAAGTAAATTCATCATCGCTGACGACACGCGTCTGCTCACCTTTATCCTGTCGATGTTGGCCTCCATCTTCAGCTGCTCCACCAGCTTCCTGGCTTGTGCGATGCTGGCCGTGTTATTGCTCGCCATGGGCGCAGTCAGTCAGGTCTCGTGTGCTCTGCCTGCGAAGAAGAGAAAGAGATTCAAACATCCCGAACATCGTAGTTCAGTTCAGCCACAGTGTGCCACCGAGGAAGACCGGCACTATAATGTAGCAGACATGCTAAGAGGAGGGCTAGTTACAGATACCCCGTTGATTATCACACACACACACACACACACCACACACATATCACAGACACAGGCATATTATTTATGGTGTCAGTTGCTAGGCAGCCCATGACAGTGAGGAGGAGGAGGGGATGGTGGGACTAGAGTCTTTGTCCAGCACCATTATTTAAAATAGATAAACAGATAACTAACATTACTGGTTTCAGAAGTGAGTTTGTACTGGTAACGGTGGTTTTCTTAAGGCTGACTCATACTTTTCAACACTTCTTAGTCAGCGCGTCCCACGGGGACACAGCGTCCTCCCGCTGCATCCTGGGAAGGACAATAAATCCATAAATTGAATCCGAGGTAAGACAGGTCACCTCGCAGGCAGCAGATATTACAAAGCGTCAGCAACGCTTTACTTGCATTTCTGTTATTGTAAAACAGACTGTTTTATTGTGGTGGAAAGTAAGTATATTTACTCAAACACGGTACTTAAGTACAATTTTATGGTACTTGTACTTTACTTGAGTATTTCCATTTTTTGCTACTTTATACCTCTACTGCATTTCAGAGGGAAATATTGAACTTTTCACTCCACTATGTTGCTTTTAAAACTTGACCTACATTGCAGATTTAGATAATTAATACAAAATATAATGAACTAATAAATTATTATTATTAATAATATTCTTTTTTTATTCACCGTTCTATATTAATGGCTAAAAGAAAATCTGAATATTTCATTTGCAACACTGAGTGTCATGTTAGTCCTTCAGTGCCTCGTCCTCTGAACACCACAGGGTGGCGACTGTAACACACAAGCTGAAGCAAGAAGTAAATTAATCTGCCCCTCTGAATTTACTGATACTTTCTATCACAGAAGTGATCATCTCACATCCCATTTGCTATTCAACTCTTGGCCTCTCAATTGTTTGTAATATCTTATATAATGGTGGTGGGGCTGTCAATTGATTAAAATATTTAATCGTGATTAATCGCATGATTGTCCATAGTTAATTGCAAATTAATCACATTTTTTATCTGTCCAAAATGTACTTTAAAGGGAGATTTGTCAAGTATTTAATACTTTTATCAACATGGGATTGGACAAATATGCTGCTTTATGCAAATGTAGGTATATATTTATTATTGGAAATCAATTACCAGCACAAAACAATCAGTGTGTCAGTGTGCTGACTTGACTATGACTTGCCCCAAAACTGCATGTGATTATCATAAAGTGGGCATGTCTGTAAAGGGGAGACTCGTGGGTACCCATAGAACCCATTTTTTCATTCACATATCTTGAGGTCAGAGGTCAAGGGACCCCTTTGAAAATGGCCATGACAGTTTTTCCTCGCCAAAATTTAGCGTAACTTTGCACGTTATTTAGCCTCCTTCCCAACAAGCTAGTATGACATGGTTGGCACCAATGAATTCCTTAAGTTTTCTAGTTTCAGATGAAAGTATCTTCACTCTGGTTTTAAAACTGAGCCCACTAAAACCTAAAAATTGCAAGTTGCGTTGATGTGTTTAAGAAATTAGTGGCATTAACACGTTATTATTGCGTTGAATGGTATAAACAGGATAATGCCCTTCGAGGTGTCCATAATCAGGAATTAATGGACTTGCGTTAATGGAGTGCGCGTCAGACAGTTCTGGCCGCCACGTTGTCCATTAATTCCTGATAATGGACAACATCTAACATCTATTAAACTAGCCTACCCAGTATATAAAGTAGCTTTACCAGCTGCAACATTAAAGTGATTAATGCATTAATAATAATAATTCAATAATATAATATACCATATATGTATAATTTTGAAATTAGCATTTTTACTTTTGATAGTTTAACTATATTTCGATGCTAATACTTGTTGTTAATAATCATCTTCCTCCTCATCAAACTGTTTAGTAGTTCCTCGTGATCGGTCTGCACTTCTTTACCAATGTATTCAGGTGTTTCCTTTAGTTTGTCACCTGTCGGTATCGGTACACAGTGTCCTAAGATGCTCCTGTGTCTTTTATAACCTCTTTGATTAAATGGATCAAGCTGTGGGCGCTCTAAAACAGCGTCCTCCTTGGTGTGTGATCAATCTCCCCCTCCGTCCTCCGTCTGTATGCACTGTGGTATGACTCAGTGTGGGGCCAAGACTGATCTCAGCGAGGTGCTGGAGCTCAGCATGAATATTGATGGTCCACGATGGCACACCTGCTCATCAGGAACGGTGAACTGCTGCTGTCTCACCGACCTGAACCCCGCTGACCTGATCATCAATAAAAATCCTGCGCAGGGTCACCGGTTACAGTTGTTTCACATGATAATTAGATTTATTAGTGTTTGACTGCCTGCCGGAGTGCCTGTAAACAAATGTACCAGCAAAATCGGACTAAATGTGATAATATATCTGTTTTTTGATCGTCTTTTCCCCTTCTGTTTTCTTTAGTATCTTTACTTTCCAGATGCAGTGATGCAACCTACCAGAATAGCAGCTTGACACATACTACAGTTAATTAAATGTGATTAATATTTTGATTGTGTACTCTATAAAATATCAGAAAATTATATAAAAGTGGCAAGTTCTCTTGCTCTCAGAGCTGGAGGTGAGATCTCCACATTATGTGTTTAGTCTGACCAACATAGTAAACCCCAAAATATTCAATTTAAGGCAGAAACATCACATTTAAGAAGCTAGATAAATAACTTTAATGGCTTTTTTTAACCTCATTTTTTTTATCTAATGTAATCTATCTATCTATCGATCTATCTATCTATCTATCTATCTATCTATCTATCTATCTATCTTTTGTATATATCAGAGTTACATCCCTTCTTATTATCACTACCTCATTGGTCTTATTGTTCATTCTATAGTTAATTTTTATAAAACTCTATTTGCATGTTGTCACTGTTTGCACTACCTAGTTAGATGCTAAACTGTATTTTGTATGCTAACTTAGTGCAATGATTAAGTTATTTAAGTATATAATATAATATAATCTTAAAGAATAATCATCAAAATAGCTGTTAATTTTTTTTCTGTCAATCAACTAATTGATTAATAAACTAAAAGTTTCAGGACTGTTGATAAAGCAGCAGAGCGTAACAGTAAGAGTTTTCATCCAAGGGAATATAATAAGAAGGGAATATAGATGTGGAGTGTTTGAAAGTTAATAGACTTGTATATTATTCCTTGTCAGTTTAAGAGTCACTGGAAATAGTTTTAAAATACAAGTTTGAGTGAAAATCTACAGTATTTACTTAATTCACACGTTTTCAGGACTGAGACATTTCCTACGAACCGGGCTGGAAAGTCTCGACCCAACGACAATCTGAAGAGGATTTATGAGCACAACCTGCAGTCGACTGCACAGTATTAACAGTGGAACATAAACATTATGTTTTATAGTCGCTGCAGCTGAGGGATCCTGGATGTTCTCACTCTGAGAACTGCTTCACCTTTTAAGGTCCTAGTGTTTTAATTTAAACTCTGATGGGAGTCAAAAAACAAAACATATTACGTTGTTTTTGGTGTCAGTAACTGAAGGAAAACGGTTAATGTCGTTTGACTAGAAAAGTAGGTGGCAGGCCCAAACGTTACATAGAATATATATATATATAATTTTTTTTTTTGGTGGACATTTTACCAATTATACTAATATTTTTCAAAATGTTTCCAGACATTTTACAAATATTTTTCTGACATTTTACAAATATTTTTTCTGACATTTTACTAATATTTTCTGACATTTTACTAATATTTTTTGGAACGTTTTTGGACATTTTACCAAGATTTTTCTAACATTTTACTAATTTTTTTGGAACGTTTTTGGACATTTTACTAATATTTTTCTAACATTTTACTAATATTTTTTGGAACGTTTTCTGACATTTTACTAATATTCTTCTGACACTTTACTAATATTATTCTGACATTTAACTAATATTTTTCTGACATTTTACTGATATCTTTTCTGACATTTTACTAATATTTTTTGGTACATTTTTGGACATTTTACTAATATTTTTCAAAATGTTTTCAGACATTTTACTAATATTTTTGATCATTTTACTAATATTATTTGGTCATTTTATTAAAATTTGAAGACATTTGGGACATAGAAAGAAGTACTAAATAATCTGTTCCAGTCCTGTGGGACTCCAGACCTTTACATCAATGGACTCCTGGGTCTAAAATCTGGTGTCTCTCTCTGTGGAAGCCACGTGTCAACTTTCCTGCAACCACAGACAGAGTTGTCCAGTATATTTCGTATTATATGTCAGGTTGATAAAGAATTATGTACTTTTAAGAGAATTTAGGTGAGTATTATGTACAAACATCTGGGGACTCTTGCACACAACTTTTGTCCATCACCAAAATAAAAATAGATCAGAGACTTACTACAGAGGTGTGATTGACAAGTAGAAATTAGTCTTTGGCGTCTTTCGTATCGAGGCCATAATATTGTTTCAACACTCGGGGGAGACGTCAAAACAGGCCAGTGTATATCGCCAGACTATTGATAGGGAGAGATGTCACTCTTTAAGCTTTCTGGGATGTCTAAGATAAAAGTAGGGCTCTGTTCTTTACAGAAAATAATCAGACACTGTGACACAAAAGCCTAGTTTGAGATGATGTTCTAAATAAATACCATAAAAGCAAATTGAGGGGCTGGAGGACAAAGGAAAGAAACGCCCAATTTTGATTGTGTTGAGTTGGCCCAGTACTTGGGCACATAAAACACTTTTGGTGAAATGCAATTTATTTAGCAGGTATAATGTTGAAAATGATTTTAAGAAATGTGTTGCATCTGAATAACACCTACATTCATTTTGTGTTTAGGTTCACTTATATTTTGACTTGGCGGTTTAAAAAAGCTGAACATAAAAGACGTCATAAACTATTTAGCAGAGCTGTCGCTGTGTCTACAAAGTCATTTTCCTGCTTATTGTCAGTGGAGCGAGCGAAAATGCCACCCTGACATTTTCATATCTTGAGAGGGAGGGGTGAGGAGACGGTGGCATGTGGAGGATGGCCATGCATGTGTCGACTCCCAGAGGAACAGCAGCTGCTGCCTTAAACTGACAGGGTTTAATGAACAATAAAGAGAGTATATTGTTTCTATCTTGTTTTTTTTAGTGTGTTCTGTTTTATGATATAAGTCCACTTGCTTCTACTCGGCTCATTTGTATATCATGGACCCTCTTGTGCTTCCTTCCTTCCTTCCTATCGGTCAGCTGCCTAAAATACCATCCTGAGATGTTGCACATGGTGTTCACATGCTGATAACAGTGACATCCAGACAGGCGCTGATAAATAATACATTCAGATGGACTCAGGCTGTCCACAACGTTGTAGAAAGCAGTACTCATGCTGTAATATTATGAAACTGGCTGCTGTGAATATGCTACAATGCCTCCTACTCTTGCTTGTCTTGACTTACGTTGTCTGCTTACTCCTCCGCACTCTGCCCTGGTGTCTGCCTGCACTTCAGTCAGCACTTTGCGTCCGCCCAACTCTCTGCAAATAGACAAAAAAAAAGAAGAGATAAAGAGAGGTTGAAAAGAAGAATGAGTATCAGAGGCTGAAGGAGCGATGCACGTTTCCGTTCCTGCATTCCTGATAAATTACGCCGAGTCTTGTGTCCTCTGATCACCGTGTGTCAGAATGTCACAGCTCGCTCTTACAAACTCCACTGAGGAGAAACACCACAACAAACTACACAATGAGATGAAAGTGAAACATAATTGAGGGGACAACAAATAGTTCAACATTTTGGGAAAATGAGGAAGATTGATACCACTCTCATATCTGTCCGTTAAATACGCAGCTACAACCAGGAGTTGGTTAGCTTAGCTTAGCATAAAGACTGGACACAGGGGGAAACTGCTAGCCTGCCTCCGTCTGATGTTAATGAAATCAGTCCACCAGCGTCAGGAATAGTGACTTTAAGATCAGTTATTGATGGTTATGATTAGAACGAAAAGGCCTTAACTTCCTCAGTTCTGCTTTTAAAGGAATAGTTTGACTTTCGCACCTTAATTCATTTTCTTGAGTTAGATGAGAAGATCGATACCACTCTCAAACATTAGAGTGATGTCGATCTTCTCATCTGACTCTCAAGCAAATGAGTGTATTTCCCAAAATGTCAAACTATTTTATTTAACCTTTAGTTTCTGTTGGTGCTGACCCATCCACCTCTCCTCCTCTTCCTCACTATCTGCCCCTGTTTGGTCCAACAGATCCACTCTTAATGCATCTGTGACTCTGCAGCTCAGTTTTCTGCTGCTTCTGATAAATGGGCCAATTACAGTGCATGAGCAGATCTGCAGAGGAAGGGAATTCCACCCGTCGTAAATCACGGCGGCACGCAACATTACAGTAAGGCATCCATTAACAAAAAACCTCGCCAACAGCGGCCGAAACCCCTGAGCCAGAGTATTTTAGCAACGTCGAAACTGCTTAGAGTTTAAAAAACAAGCCAAAGAAGAGCAGGAGATCTTACTGTACTGTACTGTCACCTCTCCTGATTCACTGGAGCCATTAATCTACGCTGCTACTCTGAGCTATGCAAGCTGTATAATCACTTTTATCAGCACAGAGATTCTTTAACTATAGGCTGGAGTGCTTCACAAGACAAAAGCATCTACTGTATTTTTATAAATTAAAAGGTTTTTTTTTCTACATGTTTTTAAATTTTACAAAAGATGCCAAAGTTCTCAAATGTTGTCTAAAAAACAAACAACCATGCAAGAATGTTGCATGCCTAAAATAGTTTATTATTGGCAAAAGTTTGATTTAAATCAGGAACTATCTGATAAAAAAAAAGTAAATTAGACCAGATGTTTGTTGCAGCATTTGGTACCTGACAGTTTTCAATAAATGATGCTTAGGGCACACAACGGTCAGGCTTCATACCCTGCATTCATTCTTGGGCTGAAAAAGTTGACTTTTGCCAGAGAAACTAACATGAGAAGATTTCCTTCATCAATCATGTTCTCAGTACGCAGTATATAATGTTTCATGAGCCAAATAGAAAAAAAATGAGAGCATCTGCTCACATTTTGCGTGACTGCGTGAAGTTTTACCAGAAAAGCCCTGGAGGCCTTTCAGGAGTCTTATATGCAAAACACAGTTTAAACAACTAATCGCCATTGTTGACATTTACCTTTCAGAGTCACATGAGCCGTAACTTATGACTGTGTCATGAAGAGTTATTTGCTCAGAGCATCCTGCTCATCACTCATCAGAGTCACATTTACATCTGGGAGTTTCCCAGGAAAACTATACAATCATCTGCTGTTTGTGCACTGCTGGTTAGGAAAGTAAAGTTTAAAGGCTGTATAATATTGGAGTGGTTGTGTTTCCACAGTTTGTGTGCTGCAGTTAAAAGAACCATACCAGTGTTTTTGTATGTTTCAGCTATTTACTATAAATCACTTTACATTAAAGCTAACAATTTTGCAAACCATGCTGCTGTGTTTTACAAACGTGGATGTATTTTGTCTACCGTTCCAGGCACCCACTGGTTTTAATCATTTCTATACAATATACAAATCTATTAATACAATCTTGAAACTTAAGGTCCTGACACACCAAGCTGGCCAGTTTGGGGCTGTCTGTTAGCATCCGTCGGCCTAGTTTTTGCAGTGTGTCCCGCACCGTCGGCTCTAGCCTACCCGTGTCGGAGTTTTTTTGGCAATCGGCGGCGGAGCTCGTCGGTGAGAGAAATCACTCTGATTTGCAGTTCAGCTTAAACGAATCAGTGCACGAGAAGAGAAACGGATGTGAGGAAAGCAAGCCAACGAGTAAAGTCAAGAGAAAAAACGTCTTATTTTTCATCTTCATCTCATCTGATTATTCCAATCGGCGGTATTATTTGGCGAGGTGGGAGTGAGACCGGGTTGTATTTGTAGGTTAAGGACATTATGATGTATATTTTTGATTATTGCAGTTGATCCAAGAAGATGGAGCTTTAAAACAAAGTACTGTGATATTTGAAAAGTTGTGTACTGAAGCAGAAGCAAAGTGTCAAAGTGTTATATCAAATTCAAAGTCCTGACTGCACTTTTACATCTTTCACTGTCTACTTTTTGTTTTTCTCTTCACTCTTAGATCAGTTTACTGTACGCTGCAAAAAGGGCAAGAAAGCCGACTGTTCTTAAAAACGTTGCTGAATTTGATTTCCCTGTGAACTGTTTATGTCATCATATTCATGTTGCAGAGCAGCAGTGAGAGACAGTGAGTGATACAACTTATCTTAATGCTTTGGCAGTATTGTTCTCTACTTTTATGCCAGTAAAGCATCTTGAATTGAACTGCACAGTAGGGGGAAAAAGACAGAAAAGGTGCATCATGGGACCAGCTGGTGATCCATTTCTCTCCTGTGTTCTAGCCTTCTGCTTCCCATCCCTCCCTCTGTGGCAGACAGGTGTTCAATGATGGAGCTGAAACACCCCCAGCACGCTCCGTCCTGCTGCTAACGCCACTGGATCAATCTGACCCCCTCCGCCATCCTTCCCCTGCCATTTGGCGCTGTTTTGAACCCCTTCCTCCGGGTTTTCGGGGGGTCTATGTTCGTGACGAGGCCCTCCACAGATGTGATTATAGCTGATGTGCGACTCCGGGTGTCGCTGACTTAAAGGGTGATTAAGCGCCGCAGGAAACATCCTGGTGAGGAAAATATAATTCCTGGCCTGTCGAGAGTGATGATCTCTCACGCACTCCCACACACGCTGACTCTCAGTTCAGTTCTCCTGCCCCCCTTTCTCCCTCTTTCTCTTTCTGCAGCGCACACCTTATCGTCATTTTTTTTTTTTACACCATCCAAAGAGGTAAATTAAGGCGGCCAGGCAGGGAGTGTTCTGTCCTCTGTCATGCCCAGGGTGTGAAATCAGAGCGTGGTAATTAAAAATCTGTCCCTAGCTCAGCCATCTGGACCCTGGAGAGCCAGTGATTAACCTGCGAGGGTCTGCAGGGACGCGAGGAGGCAGGATGGGACCCCTGCTCAGAGATAACTCAGGCTAAGTTTTGAGGGCCGACAAACCCCGCCCCCCACAGTTACTGTTGCTATGCATGTCAAGTTTTCAAAGACAACGGTGGCAAATTACCGCTCAAAAATCTTCTAATAAAGTGTTAAGATGTTTTCTTGTTATTTGGGTGAAATGACCCTTTAAAGGAACAGTGTGTAACATTTCGGGGATCTATTAGCAGCAATGGAATATAATATTCATAACTGTTTTTTCATTAGTGTATAATCACCTGAAACTTAGAATTGTTGTGTTTTCGTTAGCTTCGAATGAGCCCTTCATATCTACATAGGGAGCGGGTCCTCTTCACATAGTCCGCCATGTTGCTCCGCCATGTTTCTACAGTAGCCCAGAACGGACAAACCAAACACTGGCTCTAGAGAGAGACTTTTCATGTTTTTATGTTACCTGATGGCCACCGTAGTTCTCCGACACACTTGTGAAACTGCGATAACGTGAGTCACTGAGTGCAAAACCAAAGAATGTATATTGCCAAGAAGTGAAAGTCAATTGTTTCTTCCATTGCAGCAGCAAAGCTACACTTCCGCCGTTTTGGATCGAAAGCGTCGGCCGGACGGCAGTAAAACATCCGCCTAAAAAGTGCCGTACAAGTGTAAAACAAGATTATTTCTATTCTATTGTCATATTCTACTGAAATGGCCTGTGCTGAACGATAAAAATATTATTAATATAGTAAGCATTTTCAGTCCAAAATGGCGGCAGTGGCAAAAAAATACCAGAGTTTCGTCTCTTTGCTTCTATACTCTTTGGCAAAACCGTGGTACTGCCAGCCGCTGTCTGACTTCCATTGCTCCTAAAGTATTGTTATTATGGTAAGGATGGCCTCTGAGCGAGGTGAACGGCGCTACCACGGTTTTGCACTCGCCGGTTACCGCAGTCTTGGAAAGAGAGGAGTGAGCGGAGGGGTACTCAGTTGGGTACGATCTGCAACCACACCACTAGATGCCGCCAAATCCTACACACTATACCTTTAAATAAGGCTGATGCTTTATTTATGTCATGCTAAAGGAAAAACTGGGATGCTACTTTGTTTATCACACAAAAAAAAACTCCTGACTCCAATATTGTAACTGTAAAATCCGACACAATACAGTTCTGTGCTGACGGAGTCATTTCCTTTTTGTGTGTTTTACTACAAAAATAAAACACCACTGCAGATTTAAAAAACAAAAATGCAAAGCCTGTTTTTTAATTATTTCTTAAAAAGACAAGAACGCAGTGGTGCATTAGCATGCAAAAGTACTCACATGCAGAAAGTTCAGTCATCACAGTGTGACTGAGTGAGTGACTGTACCATCCTCAGTGTGTCATAGGACAATGAGGTACAGGCTGCGATGTCACTGTGAAACAGGACGCAGTGAAGGGCACATTCAGCTAAACAAACAGAGTCATGAATTGATGGGAGAGGTTTCACAGAATGAGTATAAATAAATAGGAATAAAGTTTATCAGGAAGATAAAAGAGGCCGAGATGTGACGGTAATATCTCCTTCCAGAGTGGCTTTTACAGCGACCGCAGCAAAGGAGGAGTAACATAAAACTGACCTCCGGAGTTATTAATGAACACAGTCAAGATGGATATTGACTATTAGATGTAATATAGCACGGATCCCTGCCCTTGAATAGGAGAAAGGACACCCCTCCCTCTGCACACAAAGATAAAGAGACGGGACACAGAGAGCAGAGCTGACAGCCAATGATTGTCTGGGGAGATGACGCCGGGTGTGACAGCTGAGCGTCCTTCTCCATCACTATTTCTGTTAGAGACCTGGAGCTGACCTCCAGGCTCACATCACAACAGCCTCTAACAGCCATTAAACAGGAATATCGAACTGAACAGTCCCAGAATAGTACTGTATTGTACTGTATTTAAAACAATAATGCTACTTCTATGACAACTGCTGCTAGAGCTGATATCTGTGTAACACTGACTTTGTTTTATGCTGTATTATTAATACTAATAGTAATATAGTAATAATAGTAATATAGTAATACTAGTGATAGTATGCTAGTAACAGAAGAAGTAGACGTTTCTGTGGGGGACGAAACCTGCCAAAATCAAAAATAAATGAATAAATAAATGTGTCATTAAAGGTAGCAAAAATATTGAAAATAAATGTAGCCATTAATCAATTGATAAAATGTGACATAAATTGATATTTCTTTTTTAATTTGCTTCTTCATTAATTTATCTTTGTATTAATTCCCTTATTTATTTACTCCTCTGTTTAATACTGTATTCCAATACAAAAATAAATCAATTTGGCAAAATAAATAAGGGGTGAAATGCAAAGGGAAAATTGTGCAGAAATAAATAAACAAATGAATAAATACATAAGTAAATACATTTAAAAAATAAATATAAAATAAATACAAAAATAAATACAAAATAAATGAATAAATAAAACATAAATGCCAAAATTAAAATACATTTTTAAATTAATATAAATAAATACATAAATAAATAAAAGGGAACATTAAACAGAAAATAAATAAGGGAATTAATACAAAGATAAATGAAAAAGCAGAAATGTCGATTTATGTCACATTTTATCAATTAATTAAAGGCTACATTTATTTTTAATATTATTTTTGCTACATTAAATGACATATTTATTATTTATCGAGTCATTTATTTATTCATTTATTTTTTTATTTTAGCAGGTTCAGTCCTCCATAGTTTCTTCATCATCTTCTTATTTTTTAAAATGATTTTTAGATCTGCATCTATGTCTTTTAAAGTAATTTTGTTGTTGTTGTTGGTGTTGAGTTCTGTTTTTGAAGCTTGTCCACAATTAACTGTATTTTTTATATTTTGTTTACGTCAAACTTAATTGCTACTATAACAATTTGTATTTCTTCTTTAGATAAATCTCTTGGCAACTTGTCCCTGGAATAAACTAAACTTGTATTGTATTGTAGTGCGTACATGCAGCAGAGGAAAATCTTATCATCGCCTTACATTTAGTGTTTACAGCATGTTAATCTAATTATGATGCATTGAATACCTTGAGTGTCATGTTTTTTTTTACTATAACAGCACCTCAGTGGTTTGGATCAATCAATACTGTGTGTGGGAAGGAGGCTTGTGGTTTTGTTTCATTCATGATTTTTTAAAAATGCTAACCCTATGTACAGTATACTGTATACCATTATTATAGTTATTGGCCAATTTAAAGCTCATTTCAATCCTCAAGGTATTTCTCCATAATATTGTATAACATATACATATGTGCAAGAATTAAAGTTTAAATTAGAAAAAAAACCCAGTTATAAACAAATGGTTTTCAGTCATCAGATTCTGAAAACGTATACAGGTGCATGAAAAATACCTGACATCATTTTTTTTTTAAGTATGGTACAGCGTTACAAATACATCTGGCGTTGTGCTCATTGTTTTTTGCAGGTTGGAGAAATTGGTATATTAGCTTCCTTCATAGCGAACTAGCTACCTAGCAACACGTGAAAAAAAGTGATAAAAATTGCCACAAAAATGTTATCAAGTGTTGATGTCATTTTAATTCAACTCACAGAAATAACTTTTAAAATTTGCATTTTCTTTGATTGTCATAAAAAACGTTAACTGCTCCCAAAGAGTTTAGAAGCAAAGAGACAAAACTTTTTTGACAACAGCCGCTAGATGACGCTGCTGTAGCGCTGCCGCCCTTTTGCACTGAAAACGCCAATAAATAAGTAAATAGTTATAAAAGTATGCATATTTATAATATTTGTATTGTTCAACATAGGCCATTTCGGTAGACATTAAATGACAACAGAATAAAAAAAAAAAATAGTTTTACTTTTGTACAGCACTTTGTTGGCAGACGTTTTACTGGCGTCTGGTAGTTGCTTTCAGTTCAAAATGGCGGAAGCGTAGCTTTGCTGCTGGGCGCTGATGTTGCAATGGAATGACCAATTGTCTTTAGCTTCTTATTAACATACGGTATGCTCTTTGCCACTTCTAGCAACAGCTAAAGCTACAGCTTCTGTGTCGACTGAAAATGACATCAGTGAGACAGATTTGTCACTCGCTACTGACTGGTCACGACAAAACAAACCAAAATAACCTCGTCTCCCAACGGGGAGGAATGGGCTAACATGAACACGATGTCAGGCTGAATGAATGAGGTGAAATGGAATGACGATTCAGCCAAATCTGGCTGGTTTTTCCAACAGAGCCCGTCCAGTTCAATCCAGCGAGAAGAGGAAAGAAAAAACAAATACAGAAATCTCTCTTGAGAATTACCCAGCATCTTTCTAAATATGGCATATAATAGTTGTGCAGGACCATGACACATCACATTCATATGTTCTTGACACGAAACGTTTAATTCTCGATGTATTAGTCTCTATTAAATCGTACACTAACCCTAACTCTCTTCCTCTCTCCCTCCTCGTGCCGCCGCCTCTCGGTCAGACCACCACCACCCGTGAATATTCGATTAGTCCGGACATCTGTGCCACCCCCAGCATGCCCTGCCCATCCTGCCATCTTAGATATGGTGGTGTGTGTGTATATATATACTGTATGTGTGTGTGTTGAGGGTTAATCTAGGTCCCAGAAGGGGGGAGGGGTGAAGGCAGTGGCCCAGGAAATGATGCATCCCCTGGGAGTCAAGGAGGCAGCAGGGAGGCGGCTTATTGCTCCAGGGAGCACAAATGTGGTCTATTATGTTTATTAAATCAAACAATCAAGGCCCGGCATGTTTCTCCTTTGTTAGATTAAAGCAGTGACCAAGTGGTTTTCTTTTCCTCAAACGTTTAAAGACTCGCATTTAAAACCTTTGATATGCGTGTTATGTAACAGCAGTGTGGTTAGTGGGGTAGAAACAATGCCTGACACTGCTGTCACAGGAACAGCTACATACTTTAGAAGCATACAAAACAATCCACATTTTTGTGTGACCAGGGTGGAAAATTAGCACCAGTCACCTGCCAAATAATGCTGGTGAAATTTTGGCTGTGAGTGAGAGGACTGTTTTAAATTCCCCTGGACACTTTGGCAGGAAATGTGGAGCTTCTTTTTCCACTCTGGAAACCATATTTGGAAGTGGCGGCCAGATTTAAAAGGTTAACTTGCTGCCCTGTTTGTCACAAAAGGATAGTTTTACAAAGTGTTGTGTGCATTAAAGCTCTTTTCTCTGTGCTTATACTGTAAGGTATCAGCAGGATTTTTGCATTTGCCTTGAGTGAGGAGGCATAAACATACTTTTCCTCTGGAATCAATCAGCATGCCAAGAATAACACAGCCAGACTCCTGGGCTGTTAACAATATTACAAACATCCGGGCCTGTTTAGATTCTGCTGAGAGTTTGAGTGTGCTGCTCGGACCGTTTCCACAACTGTAGGTTTGTTCATGAAAGTGATTTCATCCAAGCTGTCAGAAACGTCCATTTGTAGCTGATGCTTCCAAGGCTGAAGACTTGAGAGTTGGACTTGAGTCAGACATATGTCACAAAAATGCTGACTTGAGACTTGACTGCTGGAAGACTTGACTCCCTAAAGATGTCAGAGTCAAAGAGGACGTCAAAAAAGAGGACTTGGACTTGAGTGCTGTGAGAACTGCAGACTTGAAAGCAAAAACATTCAAGTCTCATGTTTTGCCCTCAAGGCCCTGAGATTTGAACTTCAGACTTGTGTCAAACTTTCTGCAAAAAAACATAAAAGCAGCACTGGTAGTCTTGAGACTTGGAATTGAGTCAGACTCAAGTCTTAAATATGAGCACTTGGAACTTGACTTGGACTTGTACAGTTGTGATACTTGACGTCAGGAACCTGCGGCTTGACTTAAGACTTGGTTGGACAAGACTTGGGACTTGACTCAAACTTAAGTAACAAAGAAATGAGGACTTGAAACTTCACTTGGACTTGAATGCTGTGGGACTTGTCTTTCTTGAGACAAGACTCCCTAAAGGCTTGACTTGAGCCTTAAACACAAAAACAACAACAAAGTCTTGTGCTTTTCCCTCAAGGACTTGAGACTTGTTTGAACAAGACTCGTGGCAAGAGGCTTAAAATACAGCTCAAATAGACTCGAGATATTGAGTCAAGTCAGACTTAAGTCACAAAAACGAGGACTTGGCAGAGTATTGTAAGACTTGACTCACAAAAGACTTAACTTGACTTGAAAGCAAAAACATTCAAATCCCAAGTTTTGCCATTGGGGACTTGAAACCTGACTTTAGACTTGGCTGGACACGCCACTGCCTCAAAATAATTACATCTCACAAAAAATGAGGACTTGGAGCTTCACTTGGGCATGACAGCTGTGGGACTTGAATGTTTTGCCTTCAAGGACTAGAGACTTTAGTTGACACTTGGTTGGACAAGACTTGAGGGTTGCCTTGTACTTGCCCCAAAAGACTGGCAGGCTTGAGGCCTGAGTCCAACCTAACAAAAAATTTGGTCTCAAGACTTGACTTGGACTTGACTGCTGTAATATTTAACTTGCTTCAGTCTTGATTCCCTAAAGACTTGACTTGAAAGCAAAACTATTACTATTCAAGTCTCATGTTTTGCCATCAGGGACTTGAAACCTGACTTTAGACTTGGCTGGACAAGACTTGAGACTCGACTAGGACCTGCCTCAAAAGAATTTCAAACAGTTCTGGAGACTTGGACTTGAGTCAGACTTAAATCCCACAAAAATTACGACTCGGAACTTCACTTGGACATGACAGCTGTGAGACTTGACTACCTAAAGACTTCAAGGACTAGAAACTTTACTTGGGACTTGGTTGGACAAGGACTTGAGGACTTGTACTTGCCCCAAAAGACTTGAAAACAGCTCTGAGTCCAACCTAAGCCACAGACATGTGGTCTAAAGACTTGACTGGAAACTTGAGACTTGAATTGGACTTTTGGGACTTGGTTAGACAATATTTGAGACTTGACTGGGGCTTTCCCCTAAAAACAGCTCTGGATGCTTCTATCCAGACAGACCACAGCACGGCTGAATACGCTTAAAACCCAAAATCAACACTGTGAGAAGTAAACAAGTGCAGCGAGTACAAAGGTCGAAGCCTTCAGTGCGACAACATCCTTCCTACCGCATGTTACCTTCCCTCTGAAGCCTCGTACATCTCTGAGAAACAAGTAGTTTTAAAGTACGAAAAGGCAGGTTCACATAGAGATGACTTCAGCAAGAATGATGCTTTTAGGAAGCTCAGCCCAGGGTTGGATGGGTGTTTCAGGGAGAAGGCAGTGATGGGAGTGGAGAGGTCAAATTGGTCAATAAGGCGTGGATGGCTCATCGTTCCTCCCTTACTCCCTCTCTGCTTTCTAGCTGTAACACTTTCCATTGTGCTCCGTCAACTCTCAAGGTTTTTGATGTTTCTTGTTTATCGTCGGATACTTTGTAAGCTGCTCTTCTAGCCTCAACATCGATGTGTGTGAAACAATCTGTGGCCTTGGAGCAGCTTGCCCTCGAGATACAGTACGAGACGCCCGGACGTTGAGCTCTTGCGTAATTCTGACTCGCTGTGTGCGTTTGTAACAGGCCTGGATACGCAACACAAATGATTGGATGCGAGTAGTACATGACGATGCCTTCGTGTGACGAAGCTAAGAGTGGGAAAAAACAGCAAGTCTGTGTTCCGTTTTCTCTGTTTTCCTGTGAATGCATGCCGCTGTCAGCGACTGTATCTGTCTATGAGCAACATAAAAACACCAAACCCCCCCTCCTCCTCATCCTCATCCACCTCCTCCTCTCCCGGCCATCTGCCTGATACAACCGCTACATGGAGCTTGTGTGTGGTCGACTGCTTTCTCCTCACGGTATGGAGGGCGAGCGAGTTGAGAATGGACGGAAAACCACACAGGAGGCTTGTGGGATTCCTCTCTGGTATTCTGCCACCTCTGTCTTTCGCATCCCCTTTTGCACAGCTCTCTTTTTCATCCCCTCTTCTTGTGCAAATATCCCCCTGAAACAGATGCCCTTAATTCCTCTGGCTCCAAATTATAAGATCTGCCCAATCCTGAGGGGAGAAGAAGGAGGGAGGAAGAAGAGAAGGGAGTCCATTCTCTTATTCCCCTCACACATGTATGAACGGAGGTGCAAGATCGGGGGATATAAAAGCAGCAGCTCACCTGCCAGCAAGGAGGTTTTTAGAGATATTAGAGGGAGGAGGGGATTCCATGATGTAAAGCCAGCCAGCGGCATCAATCTTGCCCCTCGAGCGCTGACAAAACGACAGCGTGGATATGAAAAACCCCCCTCCTCCTCTGGAACACACCCTGTTTTGGATGCGATTAACCCAGATGCCACCAAAACAGAGAAAATAAATGATCCCCACCCCACAAAAAATGTAAAAATCCTACCTTTTCTTGTTGTATGTGTGGTCTTGTTCCGTGACGCCAAACACATCCAGTCCTGTGGAGTAGTATCCACGCGTCCTCCCCTCTTTCTGTCAAACACACACACAGTCAAGTCAGTCAGCGAGGCAGGCGAGTACATCCACACACACTCCTCTCTCTGTATGCCTCTCTCTCCCTCTCTCTCTCTCTCTCTCTGCTCCAGCTGAGATCCTCCCTGCCTCCCTCCTCACTGCTGCTCTGAGTCTCCACCCTTCAGCCAAACGCTCAGGCTGCAAGAAACTACCCTCCTCCTCCCTGCTTCTCTTTTCTGCTATCAGTACCAACTCCCTCCGTCTCCCAAAGGTCCACAGGAAAAGCATTGACTGTCTCTCTAAACACCTACAGTAAACAAATGCATACCACGACAGCTGACAGGCTGGACTAGCTGGATTTCCGTGTTGATAAAAAAACCTACTGGTCCCTGCATACATTTCAGCTACTTGTTTTCCCTCCTCTTAACTCACATTTAAGTTTTTTGGCTATTGTGTTTGTTTCCAGGCATTGCATGTAAAAAAAAAACTGAGTCAACCCTCAACAACAACAACAACATCCTGCATTACACACACGACATGTGCGCTGCCAGAGTTGAGGCTTTTAATCTTTAAACCACTTGTTTATTACAGTGAAACCATCAAAGATTAAAACAAAAAAAGAAAGACTGTCCCAGCCACTGTGCACCAACACGCGTAAACAAACAGCGTTGCTCTTTCACGTTGGATAATTTACATACTGGAATTTCTGGATACTCTAAATTAAGGTGAGATCAACAAGATCTTGGTCCCATATGTTTGTGTGAATGTTTTTCGTGAAATATCCCAAAAACTACTCAATAGATTGCCTGGAATTTTGGTACAGACATTCATGTTCCCCTCAGGATGAATTGAAAAACCTTGGTTATACTCTGACTTTTCATCTAGCGCCACCATCAGTTAAAAAAATTTGAATTTCTCCAATAGTTTGGTTTATGACAAGATACATGTACCATCATCCTCAGCTGTATTAAGGGTTTCGTTCTAATTAGCAATTGTTAGCATGCTAATAAACTAAAATGGTGAACATGGTTAACATTATACCTGCTAAACATCAGCATGTTAAGATTTTTATCATGACTATGTTAGTATACTAAAGTTAACGTTGGCTCAAACCACTGCTATGCCTGAAGCTGGGCATACACTGTACGGTTTTAGAAATGTTGTTGTGTAATTCCTACTCCTACTGTACGAGTTTGCAATTTAAAGACAAAGCTCACGATTTATGTGCTCACACTGTTCGGTCCTATCGTCTACTACGACCTCAGTGCTCATACTGTATGGTCCTATCGTCTGCTACGACCTCAGTGCTCATACTGTACGGTTCTGTCGACCCCTGAGGGCCGTTTTGGCTGTTGACAGTTGTCAATAAAGATTTGTTTGAAAGCTCCGAGGCAGGTCAAGTTTGTTTGCTAGCAGAGGTCTGTATGGGTCCCAATGCTAACAAGGCAGAAACGTGCTGCCTTGATCTAAACAAATGAGGCGCCGGCGTACATGGAAAAAAGGCACTGACGTTGGGGAATTGGCTCGTGGCTCTGCTTCAACTGTGAAGAGAGCCTGCTGACCAAAATTTCTGACATGTCAGAAATTCATTCGACTGTCCGATGGCTGATCGGGAGGAGTTAATCAGTCCTCTGTCTGCCCTGTGCACTGCACGACAAACGACGCCCGACGGAGCTGAAATTAGGTGCTAATATAAAATGAGTCGTGTGACGAGCTAAAATCGTACAGTGTATGCCCAGCTTAAGTATGGGTTCACAGAGCTGCTAGTATAGCTGTGGACTTTTAATAATCCTCCAAATTTCTTCCAATCTTCACCAAATTTTGTATATAAAATACTTCTATAAGCCTGAAAAAAGTTTCAATATTGTAATATGCCATACGGTTTCCTATATCCTAAGGTTACATTTGCCATAAACTGATGTAACTCTTGAACACCGCAACTAAATTCACACATCTACACCTAGAATTCCTACAAAATTCGCTGATAAGTGGTGCTACTGGAACATGTTAAATTTAAAAGCCCATCACTTTAAGGTTTTAAGTCTTGCTCACTTACACATTTTGAAGATTTCATCCTTTTACAAAACCCTAGCAGCCCTGGACAGGATTTGGAAATTCTCTAAAAAATGTCAGCCATCTGCATGATTGTATGTCACTGTGTATTGTTTTTACATCTTATAAAAATGACGAGGACTGTACAATATTTAAAAGCATCCTAGTTTGTATATTTCTAACTGCATGCATGTTTGCACATATTTGTGTTTGTAAGAGCACACTGTACATCTGCTTCCATGCACGTGCGTGCTTTGCCTGAAGGTAAACTCAGCTACTGTTACTCATCTTCGCCCTACTGTCTGAACTGAACGTCACGTTTTCTGTGAATCACATTTTCCTCAGCTTCATTCAGGCAGATGTTATTCTCTGTGAAACTTACAGTAACAGTACACATCCAAGGAGAGACGGAGAAAGGAGGAGGAGGAGGAGGAGGAAGATGGAGAATAAGTGAGTCATGGTTCCTGTGGAGGCGAACACAGGAAGCCTCTGTCACCAGGATACCACAGTGATCTGTGATAGCCCTTCTTGGGTCCCCTAAGCCAGTGGTTTCCAACATTTAGAGCCTGACGTCCCCCAACAGGCCTTTGAGATGAGCTCAAGTTCACCACCATCTGTCATGTTCCAAATATGTTCTTCTGAATGGATTATGAACTGGATGTTATTTAACACTAGTAATTATATAGAATGGGATATTTTTGCATATATACTTTTTTAAATACAATTGAATCATCAATGTTTAGGTTGCTTTTGTCAAGTTTGCATTCATACTACTTGGAGAAGCTGGACGTTTCAACCATTTATCCATCACTTTTAATATTTCATCTATTTGTTATGACTTTAAAGGTGCTAAATGAGATATTGGGAGCATTTCTATTGCCACCCATGGCTCTCAACATGGCGACGGTTGAACCGGCGGCTCGCAGTTAACGGTGCTAACATCGCTAACAGTGAAAACAACGGCAACACTGCTGACAGTATTAACAGTGTTAAGGCCCTGACACACCAAACCGTTGGACAGTTTGGGGCCGTCGGTGAGCGTCCGTCGGCTCTAGTCTGCCCGTGTTGGAGTTTTTTGGCCGAATCAGCATGTTGAATCGACGGTAGCGCCCGTCTGTGACAGAAATCCACACTGATTGGTTGTTTAGCTTAAACGAATCAGTGCACGAGAAGAGAAATGAACGTGAGGAAAGCAAGCCAACGAGTAAAGTCAAGAGGAAAACCAGAGAATGGGTGCTACGCTTCCTCGACAGCGCCGTCGATCGGGGCGGCGTTATCAGCTGTAACCGCCGTATGAGTGCAGTGCAGAGCGGCGGCTGTGAGCTAGCCAGTTAGCCAGAGAGCGACTTAATTCGCTGCTCAGGTAGACATTACTCCTCTATATCTTTACATAGCAAATATTTGTTTGCTGCTATATTAATGCTCTGGATATCATATAGAAAACCTTTAAGCTAACTAAACTGTTTATCCATTACTTTAAGCTATTTCAACTTCCCTGCTCACTTGCCAACTAGTTTTCATGCATGCAACTTTTCATGTACTTCCTGCCAGCTGCAGAAATACCCCCTGAGGTACAAGTACCCATGGTTGGGAGCTACAGTACGTTATGGGCTCGTTGAGCATCAGCAGAGACAGTAACAGTCAGTGAGACCCCTCCCTCCCTCCATCACTGGAGAAGAGATAAATCCAGAGATTTGTTTATTTGTAATCTGATTACTGTTTTATTATCGGCTCTGGGGATCATCTCTGAACCTTGTGGTGTCAGTACAGCTGTTTTGGTTAATAGGCTGGTTTATTAAGTGCTGTTAATCCACCTCTAAGAGGACACAGGCAGATGTGATGACTTGCAGACTTGATATCACTAAAATTGCCTTTTCTAGTGCGATAAATAGTATAAGGGTGGAGTCGAAATACATGTCAGCTTTTCAGGAACTAGGAGAAACTGCCTGTGTTTTTCTTAACCTATAAGAGAGTGTAATCCTTCATTATATTATTTTATATATATTATTTATAATTTAGAATATGACCATATTTAACCATGTTTTCACTCAACAATGGTGATTTTGGGTGAGGAAGAGGAGGATGAAGGATGCTTGAATGATCCTGTAAGAGCAGCGTTTATACGTGTATATGTGTTTGTGTTTGTGTGCACGAAGGGTGGGGTTATCACGACTGGCGGGAGGGGGGGGGCCTGGATTTCATTTCTGATTTGCAACCATCTGGCTCCTCCAGGCAGCTGCTGGCCTGAGCCAAGCAGAGCCGCCCCAATGCCCCATGGGATTTACGGAGAGGTCACCACTGCTGCTGGAGACACACTGTCACCTAATACTCTCAAACAATCAGCTCAAATGATCGCCCACACACACACACACACACATGCTCATAGATGAGGAGATAAGATGCATGGAAGGAAACCTCTAGAAAGAAGAATATAAGATGAGGAGGGTAAAAATAAAAATAGGTGCTGATGGAACAAATCCTCATTAAGGACGGCACACTTGTTTTATATTTAAAAACAATGCATGAACACGGTCTACACACCTTATTCAACAAGACAAAAGAAAGGAGAGGAGAGGGGAGAAAAGGGGGAGGTGACGGAGAAAGAGAATGGATTTCCCCCCTCTGTGTTGCCATGGCGACAGCAGTGGATGGTGGATGACTGATTTCCTGTACAGCTGTGGAGCTCGGAGGAGGGAGAGAGAGAGAGAGGGAGACACGTTATCTGTGTCGGAGGAAGGAGGTGGAGCTCACTGAGGAAAGCATCCATGTTTTCTCTTAAACTGTACATCATCACTCTCTCTCTAGTGATTCCTGTTTTCTGCCTGGACATGTGTTTTTTGTCTCTTTGTTTATATGATTTAGTATAAAATATAATATATAATATTAGGGCTGTAAATCGATTAAAATATTGATTATGGACATGACTGTCCATAGTTAGTCATGATTAATCGCAAATTAATCACAAATTTTTTATCTGTTCAAAATGTACCTTAAAAGGGACTGTTTGTAAGAATCAGAAATGCTTGTTAACAGCGACACCTGTGGCCGTTAAGTCAACGAAAGTCAGCGTTGGGCTCGCGCTTGCTCTACATAGACATGAATGAGCATCGCTCAAAACAGTGAGGTGACACACGTCAGCTAAAACCACAATATCACTCTATATTTCACCTGCTTGGCAGTAATGTTAGCTGACCAGACGGAGAACTCTCCATGAATCACTGCTGATCCTAGTGTTGGCTTTTCCTGCTTCAGCCTCGCGACCGCGGCCGGAGGGAGACACCGGCACCCGGTCAGAGACGATAATGTTTCTGGCTGCGGAGCCCCGTAGCTTCACAAGACACGGAAAACCTCTGTTGGTCTTGAGGAGCTGCAGCAGTTATTTCTGCAAAAACGTCCACTGTACATTTACTAGATATTCTCAGAGCTACTGGCTAGTCTTCTGCAGTGTGTAGTGTGCGCGCATGAACGTGAGGTGGAGCGAGCTGAGTGAAGGCAGGCAGGCAGAGGAGCAGAGGAGCAGAGACTCCGGCCCTGGAGACCGAAGCTACGGTCTCCCCCGCGTCCTCCAACCGCGGCCAACACTGTTTTGCAAGACGGGCTTCACTAGACATAACTTGGAGGTTTTGGTGCTTCCGTGTAGTTTGTGTTGGAGTCTGAGTCTGAACAGCGTCCCTTTAAAAACAGTCCCTTTAATTATATTTTGATTCTAATACTTTTGTACTTTTACTGAAGTAAGATTTTGAATGCAGGACTTTACTTGTTACTGAGTATTTTTACACTGTGGTATTACTACTTCTACTTAAGTAAAGGTTCTGAGTAACGTTACTTCTTCCACAATATACAGTTTATACACAGCTGTGTCTCTGTCAGTCTCCTACTGCATTAATATTTCTATTGAAATCAATAACATAAATAAACAATACTATAATACAATATTAAATTGTAGATGAGTTTATTATTAATTATATTTAAAGATATCTTTACCACAAATCATATTAATTCCACTTGAGTCAGAAGCTGAGATGTCAGTTAGTGGTGCTACTCTGTTACTGTTAAGCTAGTTAGCTTTAAAAATATATGATAAATAAATATGTAAAAATATTTGAAAACATTTATGTTTAGTTTTATGTGTTTTCTGTCACGTACTTGCCTCATTTATTAGGTACAGGTACAGTGGAGTCACATTTTCTGACGACAGCTGTCAGAAAATGTGACGTCATGTGTTGCTGGCTCTCTATGGTAACAGATTTCGGTGCAACACCTGTCTCCATTAGCCTAGCAGAGTTGAGTAGGCCATCTCTTTAGTTTTTAGACACCTTCAGCCATTTATGGTAAACAAAAACTGGTAAGCAAACTTTGTGTTAATATTGACTTTTTCCTGTCTGTTTAGCAAAACAAAAAGCATGAACATAGAAGTAGAATTGTGGTTAGAAAATGTGCAATAACTACAAGAAAAACTATGCCAAGTTAGCTAGCTAACGTTAGCATCCCTTTGCCGACTCTGGTAAACACAAAGCTAAAGTAAATGAATAACTAAGTGATTAAAACGATATTCGGCTAGAAAGGTAAATAAGTTAGGCGTTAGTTTTAAACCATTAAATCAAGTAAAAACATTAAACGATAATTTATATTATTAGCTAACGCCAGTAGTTTAATAAAATGTTCTGTGTTAAAGTTAGCTGGTAACATAGCAACGGCTAACCGTAGCTAAAGCTAAAACAAAATTAACGTAAATGATGAAACGGGCGTTTAAAACGATATTCATTAGAAAGTTAAGAAGTTATACTTTAGTTTTACACCATTAAATTAACTGAAAACATTACACGATCATTTATATTAACCTAGTAGCTAACTAGTAGTTTAATAGAAAGTTAGCCAAAAAGTGTCCGAACCAGGAAACAGTTTTGGCTTAAATTTAGCTGGTAACATAGCAACGGCTAACCGTAGCTAAAGCTAACTAGCTTAAAGCTAGCAGAGTAGCACTAACTGCCATCTCAGCTTCTGACTCAAGTGGAATTAATATGATTTGTGGTAAAGATATCTTTAAATATAATTAATAATAAACTCATCTACAATTTAATATTGTATTATAGTATTGTTTATTTATGTTATTGATTTCAATAGAAATATTAATGCAGTAGGAGACTGACAGTCACAGCTGTGTATAAACTGTATATTGTGGAAGAAGTAACGTTACTCAGAACCTTTACTTAAGTAGAAGTAGTAATACCACAGTGTAAAAATACTCAGTAACAAGTAAAGTCCTGCATTCAAAATCTTACTTCAGTAAAAGTACAAAAGTATTAGAATCAAAATATAATTAAAGGGACTGTTTTTAAAGGGACGCTGTTCAGACTCAGACTCCAACACAAACTACACGGAAGCACCAAAACCTCCAAGTTATGTCTAGTGAAGCCCGTCTTGCAAAACAGTGTTGGCCGCGGTTGGAGGACGCGGGGGAGACCGTAGCTTCGGTCTCCAGGGCCGGAGTCTCTGCTCCT
>CAKALU010065208.1:0-25241 GCA_916700995.1 Hozukius guyotensis
AGCCAAAACTGAAATCATAAGTGCACTGTCAGCCAACACACTGACAGCCAGCTCCTCTCCCAATCATGTGAGCTTTAGGGGATTCTCATTTTGCCTTGTTATACAGTATACCTGCACAAAAACAAAACAAACAAAGACGGGCATGTCCAGACATGTGAGGTCAATTCAGTATAGAGTTGGTGACTTGCCGAGGGGTATACTGACAAAGAAAAGGCCCAGAGGCCCACACCAAAAATATTAAAACCAATATTTTCATGGATAAGGAAGCCTAACAAGGTAACCAAGAGATGAGAAACAAATTGGATGATAGATAATTGTTTTTAGTGTATTTTACAGCTGATTTAAGACATGGGTCAAAACCGACCCGTTAACATAAGAGATGGTAACAGAAAGCTAACACAAGAGGAAGGTTAACCAATTTTACTGTATGACAGAGGCTGTACTGGTATCATATGAAACTGGAAAACCTAAGGAATCCATTGGTAACAACCATGTCATAGCTTGTCAGCAAGGCGATATAATGCTACGAAGTTATGCTCAATTTTGGCGAGTAAAAACTGGCATGGCCATTTTCAAAGAGGTCCCTTGACCTCTGATCTCAAGATATGTGAATGTAAATGGGTTCTATGGGCACCCACGAGGCTCCCCTTTACAGACATGCCCACTTTATGATAATCCCATGCAGTTTGGGGCAAAAACCATGCAGTGTTTTTAATGCAGTATAAATGTGTTAGTTTTGTATTAAAAAAATGGTGTGTTTGAATAATTCTGCATACTGGGGTCACTAAACAGTCTTGGAATTACATAAATTGGGTACCCACTGAGAGGATGGATGGCTTTCCTAGGTAGATTGACAATAAGGGGGTTTCTGAGCAGTTTCCAGAACAGAAGTGATCGCCATCCAATCGCTGAAAAATGCAATTCTTGCAGAAATCTCCAAATGTCAAGGTTTTTGATACTAAATTACAGCATTGCTTTTTTCTATTGTGTTCCTGGTATCTTAATGTGGTATTTTGGAGAGATTTTATCAATTCTCGAGCGGTAAAAAAAAAGGTTAAATTTAGCACAATATCTGTGTAACAAATGGTATCAACCAAAAAAATGCTGGGAATGGCAATCATATACTTCTATCATCATGTTTGAAGCCGTGATACACTTTCACAATTTATTTTAATGTATGAATTAATTAATGAGCTGCATCTCAAATTAATCTTCAGGTTCCCAGCTTTCAGATGATGTACACCATTTCTATGTGACATCTACTGTTGACCTGCTATCTCCCCCTAAAGATCCCCTGTAGCCCCCTGAAAAGGCAAAAATGGGTGTATTCAGAGGGTCTACTCAGAGGGTTGATGCTTTTTGGTGTTTAAATATTTTGGGATTTGATTTCTCTATGCCCCACAGCTAAGCAAGTGGGTGTTTGTGCTGTGAAATGGTGAATGAGTATGGCTAAATTAGGGGGTGCTATGTAAGTGCTGCGCTGTCCAAGGAACTGAAACGGAGAGTGACTATTGTGACTGCACTGATTAATAAATGCAAATAAATAATGCTTTCTTTGTGATGACAAAGGTGAATTACTGTTTAATCACTGGCACGGGTGATGGAATGTAAAAACCATTCCCCAGTCTAAAATATGTTATTTCATTTCATATATTTATTTTTGTCTCCACAACCATTGGGCGACCCCTGGAAATGATCTTGCGCCCCCTACCCCCAGTTGAGAACCACTGTGTTAGAGTATGCTAGCAGCAATGTTTTAGTATAGAAATGACTGAATTCACCCCTTCATGTACATTTCAGCACTTGAACACTTCACTTCAACTAGAGTTCAACTCCTCTCAGGTCCTTTTACATTAAAATTGCTTCTCTTGGCACTTCCATTTTAACTGCCCTTTTGACTTCTCTCAGCACTTCAACTGCTTTTTCAACTATGACTTTTTCAGTATTTCACCCATTGTGTTTCAAATGCAAATTTTCAGCTTCAGCAGCAATAACAGGTACATTTTGTTCAGAAATCTTGCCTTTTCAAGTTTTGATTTCTTTTTCCTTTATTTTCTTAGCTTTAAATCGTCTGCTATTTCCATTTTATTTAGTAAAGCACTTTGAGATGCATTCTGTGTATGAAAGGTGCTTCATAAATAATGTTTATTATTACAAAGTTAGTTATTATGAAGTTATTACATTTGTTACATTTGTTCTTTTCATTTGTCTTCTCAGCACTCTCATCGTCAGACATTTTTTTCAGCACTCCTTCTTTACTTTACTAGTGCAGTGACTGTTTGTGGCGTGGCCTTTCGGAGCCAGTGTTAATTTTGTTAACAAAAACTATGACGAAATATGTTCATCAACGACCAAGACGAGACTATGATGAATCGGCACCGATGTCATTAAACACTAACGTTGACGATGTAAAACATGCAATATTGTTGACGAAAAAAGACGAGACTAATATCTTGTTTAAAAACATAAAAACTTTACCAAAATCTCTCTTTATTTTTGTCACCTTCCACCTTCTCTTCCCCTCTCTCTGTCACTCTCTCTCTCTCTCTCTCTGTCTCACACCTCAATCCTGACAACTGTGCTACTATATAAAAAGCATAAAGCTGGCAGTTTGTGCGACTGAACCGCAAATCGCAATTGAGTGCAGTCAGGAGGACTCAAACTAACTGCAAAGCTGCATTCTTAATCATTCAACCTGTATTTTTCATCAGATATGATAAGTTAAATTTTATGTGAAATAGCTTTGACTAAAAGAGATATGCAAAGGACACACAGACATACAGACAGATATTCTTGATGCTTTATAGTTAGATGCCGGCAGCTGCGTTATGCCGTGCAATGTTCACAGGGAAAGTTGTAAGATCATATATAATCTAAATAGAAAACACTTGGGTGCTGAGCTGTTATGAAAATTGTGGGTAGGAATTACTATTCATATGCAAAAATTACCTCAGTTCAGTTTTGTGTGAGCCAATGTTTCAGTATCATCAACTTGCTGACTGAATGCGCAGCTATAGGCAGTGCTGAGTAGCAGACCGCTAAAACACATCCCACTGTTAATAATTTCTGTCAACTCTCTTTTACCGCCCACTTTGTTCTAAAATAGGAACAAACCAGAAAGGAAAGAACAGATTGGCCTACTTTATAACCAACACTTTGTAGAGTGTTACAATATGAATAAATTAAAGAGAAAAATAAAGGTGGGTGCGTGCCAGCGCTCCTTAAAAAAACATTGTACATGAGCTATACAAGATGATTGTGTGTGAGCCATTAAACACTGGGAATGTGTTTGACAGTTGTTAGGAGAGAATGCTGAGAATGCCCTGCAGGTGGAATTAGGACAACCTCAAACGTAATTTCACCTATAAGCGCACAGACTTGAAGACGCCCCTTTAATGTTTTTTAATTCCTTCAGACAAAAGTAACACTTTGCCAAGCTGGCTTCCTTCATGCTATCTGGTTGCAGATTAAACTCCTGGGTATAATTTGGCATAAAAAAATCAGTTAAATTCTGCATTTTTCTTTGGGATTCTTTTTACTGCAAACCAAATCTACCTATGAGTACAAATAAAGTAACCTGAACCTCAGCCTGGGGATGTTATGGCTGTTAGTTCTTGCTTAATGCGTTGGGCCAACAGATTTGCTTCATCTTCTCCCAACACTTTTATAAAAGCCTTTAATAGGGCACTTACGGTGTGGCCTTCAGTAGTGTATTCAGTGTTTCTGTGAAGTGGGTGTGGGGTCAGAGGGTCCACTGAGGAAGTGTATTTTAAGTTTAATGAGCAGAGGAACTTAAACTGCTCTGCTCTCAGGCCAATGCATTTGTGACAAAAGGCACAGTCCACAGCGAACCAAAACAAAACCTTTAGTAGTTAGTGCGCCACAAAACAAAACAACAGAAACTGACATATTCATTGTTTTATTCTATTGGAAGGAGTATTTAATCAGCATGACCTGTTAGTTAAGTCCGTGCTCTGTTTCAAATGTGGGCGGTCGACTTTAGTATTTTGAATAGGACCTATTATGCTCATTTTCATGCGCATACTTGTATTTTGGATTTCTATTAGAACATGTATAACAGCATTCGAAAAAGTTGCTAATCTAATAGACTGTTTCTGTATCAGCAATATTTTGTTCAGGTTAGTTGGAAAAGTACTTGCCCATACAATATTACAGTATGTTAAATATGGATAAATGAAACTACAATATATTGTTAAGAGACATGTATTGTGTACAAATCCTCTTATTTTTCTCAGAATCCCAAGAGATTTAGTGACCTTATTGCAGACAAAACCAACCTGATTTCTCCAAGAGTCATCTATCAGAATATCTAAGAAACATGTTGATGGAACTTTAATTATTTCTTCATATGAATAAGGAGTTTAGTTTGCTCACTGTCATATTTTTTTTATTTCATGCAAATAACACAAATTTAGCCTATTTGACATTTAATGATAAAATCCTAGTGCACCAAGGAGCGTCTCACCTGCTGCTGACAGGCTGTCAGCTTAAGAGTCAGTCACACTAGACAGCAGTGGAGGAGGTCGTGTCGGCGTCTGTTTCAAATGTAGGTCAGCCCACTTTGCGGCATTCAGCATCGGAGCTGAGAGCGTCGGGGCAGCCGGTAGACAGAAGTCATGCTGCCCTTCGTCTCCATCACACCTTTCTGTTTCCATCACCATTTTGTAGTTAGGTACTTATTGAGACAAGACTCGCTCTACAGCCTGCTATCCTTTGTTGCTCTTTGTAGAAATATGCAGCAGTGATTCGACTGACAAAATACGAGTCGACTCAGGTGCTTCTCGACTAATAGCTTAAATCACTTAAGTGGCCACCATTTACTCTGTTTACTCTTAATAGCATTGTGATGTTAAGTTACCTTTAAGAAGGGTACACAAAATTCAGAGCATATCTATTGCTTTCGCACGGCTCTCAACATGGCGACAGCTGAGCCGGTGGCTTGCAGCTAACGGTGGTAACACTGCAAAATATATATATATTATATAGTTGTTTGCTGCTATATTAATGCTCTGGATATTGTATTTAGCACCTTTAAACCCACTAATTAGAAGAGGCATTTGTTAGGGCATACATATAGCAGGGCTGCTGTGTATCTTGCAAAGCTATAGAGTGTTCTGTTGAGTGTATGCATGGAGCATTTTGTGATTGTTCATGGTGTTACACAGGCACAGAGAGCTTTTATGCAAGAGAGACCCTGTGAATGCTCACTCTACAATTACAAAAATAGGTATATGGGTTCGTGCGTTGCTATTTTTTGTAGTAATATTTAAAGAATGTGTTTTTGTCATTTATCTCATCACAATTTCATTCCTCTTTTTGTAATATTGCTATGCTGTGTTTTTGGTTTTGGACTTATCTATGGGAAGGTGCACAGGACATTTATGCAAGAGAGACCTTGTAAACGCTCTGTTTCTTTACAGCAGATTGCAGTTGAAGTTGTTTTGTAGTCCCAGGAAGTGCACACATTACTATATAGTAAATCAGACTTACGCCTACACATGCATGTTTACATGAGGTTAATTTAATTACATGTCCTTGGAAATCCCAGTACAACTGACAGACAGTTGAAACTAATTATTATTAACTAGGATGGCACTTGGAGAGCGCAGACCTCCGCCCCCATCTCCATGCAGCTTGAGCCATCTTCCATGTGTATTTTTAACTCTGCCAAGGTCGAAGTGCCTAGAAAGGAGGTCAAGTTTTCAAGTTTTGTCCGTTTGGATGATTACTCCAAAAGTCCGGGATGGATTTGATTGCATTTTTTTGGAAGGGTGGGGTGTGGCACAATGAACAATCCATTCGATTTTGGTGGCGATCCAAATCATGATCCAGCTTCGGGAATTTTTTTTAATAACTCCGCTCAGCCAGTGCATTAACACCACAGGCTTTAAGACATGCGCCGTGAAACCTGCCTTGGCAGAGGTCTGCGCTCTATGAGTGCACTTCTAGTTGTTTATGTTGAGATCAGCTGTATGTAGCGGAGCAGCGTAAAACACTTCATTCAAACTGGACAGAAACAAAATAAAACTCACCTAAACCATCGTCGTTACTCTTTTCAACAATCACCAAGTGTGGTCGAACTCAACTGTAATTTCACCGAGTTTAATGTGAAAAAAACGCTGAATCTACAGATGCCCCCGCCCCCTCACTCTCTCTCTGTCCCTCTCTCTACAGGCAGAAGGAAAGAGGCAGGGTGACACATCATGAACGCGTCAACAGTTACACTGCGCATTTCTTAAAGAATGTGGTGTTAATGCACAGGCTGAGCCGAGTTATTAAAACAAATTCCCGAAGCCGGCTCATGATCCGGATCGCCACCAAAATCTAATGGATTGTTCATTGTGCCACACCCCACCCTTCCAAAAAAATGCAATCAAATCCATCCCGGACTTTTGGAGTAATCATCCAAACGGACAAACCAACAAACAAACCAACGCCGGTGAAAACATAACCTCCTTCCCAGGCCTTCGGCCTTTGCGGAGGTAATTACAGTGAAAAGAGAGGACCCTCATTCCCCAGTGGCAATCATTTCAGCAAACATTGTGACTGACCTCTAGTTCACGTGGATAAAGAAAATAATGAACCCATGCAGAGGTATGGTGAAAAGACCACTGCAGCAGGAAGCTAAAAGGGTCTATTAGCTTTGTTCTGTCAATCAGGAGTCTGAATGGGGAGCTTTTAGCCGCTGCTTTCTTTAAGACATGATGGTATACTGTAGATGTGTGGAGATTGGTGTGTTGGATCAAGCTGCCATGCATGCTTTATGTAAACTAATTGGTTCATGTATCTCCTCCATTCCATTAAAATAAGTGATGTTTTGTAGAAGATTAAGAGAGAAAATAGGTGCTGATAGCCCGTGAGGTCAGATCCCTATGACGGTGGGTTCATAACAACTCCTTGACTCCTGCTGCAGCTTGCTATTCAGTTACATTGTGCTATTATCTGAATGTGACTCAACTGTATTATCCATTCTATATAAAGAGTCTATGCTTTGTGTCTCTTTTAACCTGCTAAAGGCAATCTAAATGTCAAGTTTTAATTACAAAAAATATATATTTTTCGTACAGGGTGAGTGTTTATCTTTCCTTTCCACAAGACTAAGAGGAGAACAGAGGAGGAAAAATTTTTCAACTAACTTAAATTATATAGCTTGACATTTTCTTTTCAAATTGCAAATAGCCTATGTGTCATATTTCATTTCATGGTAAATTGTTTTTGATTAAAGTATCCCTCTTCTTTTTCAGATTTTACAACTAAAACTGTAATTTGGTTATAAAAACCCACTGATTTTCAGAATCATAAATACATTATTGATACCCGTGGAGAAATTGGGAAGTTACAGTTGCTCTTGTATCAACATAACACATGTAAGAAAATAGAAAGAAAGGAGTAAAACAAATGATGTACATAATGCTACAATGTATACATAATGCTAAAATATAAACATAATATATGTAAAGAAATATAAGTAAGTACTAAGATTAAATATTACTTATATGTTAAATAAAATAAAATAAAAATATTCAATTAAATTAAAAACATTAAAAATAAGAAAATGAGAATATAAGAAATGTGAAATATGTACTATATTTCATATTTATATATGTAATATTTCTTACTTACTACTTAATCTTATTTTCATTTTGTATTATGATAAAATGTAGGAGCAATCATAAATTGCGCCGTCTACCTCCCCTCGCATTATCTGCTCTTCCTCACATGTCCACTGGTCACCCCCTTTCAGTTTTCCCACCTCTGCCAGTCACCTGACCTTTAACCTCCTTTCTTCACAGCTGTCTTTACTTTAGTGATAAGCTCCCTACGACAAAAAGAAGATTGTTCACCTTCCTTGTTTGCCACGACTAGGTTGCACCAGCTAATCATAAATCAATATCTTAACTTGTCTGTAAAGTTTTTGTTTTAGTTTTTTTATTTTTTATTTTTTTCTTCTTTATTCTAGGTAGCTACAAACTAGTTTTCAAACAAGAGCAGTTATTATTATTAAAACATGGATGTATAATAAGACCTTGATATGGTGCCATTGCTCAGCTTTGCTTCCATTTTTTTCCAGTGGCCACTCGCGGTATTGCAGAAAAGAAATCCCCCCTGCAACCCAAAAGGCATTTTCCCCCATACACTACCATTGTCTGTAAAACTGTTTAGAGGACACCTCGATCTGCAAACAAGGTCAATTATGGTCTTTCTGTTATGAATATATTTATATTTGTAAAACTGTCCTCCTGTCGAGGAAAGTGATTTAAACATCTGTGACTTCATCACAGTGTAAAGTCTGTGGACCGAGCAGAATCTCTGGGGCGGGGCCAGCGGGAGAAAAACTACTGGGCATATTCAGTGGGCCGCATACCCCGCAAGTAAACCCGGAAGCTAGAAACTTAATTCTCATTGGACTGAATAGGTGCCATCTTGGGGTCCAGTTCTTAACATACATCCATGATATAAACAGTAGACGTAGCATCACGAGCTGTAACATAACTTTTAATTATAATAAAGTGGGAAGGTCATTAAAGGGGAGACTCGTGGGTACCTATAGAACCCATTTTCATTCACATATCTTGAGGTCAGAGGTCAAGGGACCCCTTTGGAAATGGCCATGCCAGATTTTCCTTGCCAAAATTTAGCACAAGTTTGAGGCGTCATTTAACTTTCTTCACAGCAAGCTAGTATGACATAGAACCAATGGATCCCTTAGGTTTTCTAGTTTCAGTTTTGGGCGCCGCGCCTGCCACACACACAAACACACACACCTAATGTAGGCCTATTACTACATGTTGAAAAAAATTAACTAATTACTCTACTATGAAAGATTCATCACTTGATGTGACGTTAGATTCCCAGCCCTGGATTCAATACATTTGTTTTTATATCTGCTGATCAAAATCATCTCTGTGTCTCACCACTTTGCCAACATCTGCTCCAGTAAAGCCTCTTTTGTCTCTCATTCAAATGGCAAAGGCGCCTTCTGCTCTCACAGAAGGCGACCCAACAGCTGAATTACAGCAGGAATCTTTTGGAAAACAACTGTAGCGATGGACAGACAAAAAAATATACCCAATCGCACTGACAAGAAACAAAAAGGAACACGTAATCTTTGAAGCAGATTAAACACAGAAAAAAAGCAGTAGTCGACATGCTTCTTTCAAGATTGGGTGAGGATTTATAAGTAAGATTTTATGTAAAAAATGTAGCTCATGACGTGAGACTTTGGCCAATCACAGGTCATTTAGAGAGTGCCTCCTATTGGCTGTTAATTCAACGGAGGCAGCTCTCAGTCACTCGCAAACTCCAATTAAACTATCAAACTAGGCAGCGATGATCAAATATGAATCAATATTCTGGTACTGTAATGCCTATTTCTCCCCTCAAATGTTTTCAGAAACATCTTGTAGTGTACTGTTTAGCTGTAAAATGAGAAAGTTTGCTTGGGCTGTACTTGGTATTTCCTCAACTGATCTCAACATGGCTGCCGGATCACAAACTTTTTCATCTGCTCAGAGATGGCAGTCTCCAGCTCGGCTCTGATTGGTTGTTTTCCTCCTGTCTGTGAAATCTTGCTGATGCCATTAGGAGCACCGGAGGACACAGAGGGACAAGAATTTGTTTCAGATTACCTGTCTCATGCACCACTGTCAGGATATAGTGAATTTTATAAAAATAACTTTTTTTAATATATTTGCTCCACTTCTACCCACTACTACTTTAAATAGTTTTTGCTCTGGCAAATGTTCCATATAAGAAATGGTCATTTTAAAGTATTGTTTTGATTTACCTGCTTTGCACTGTATATACCATGTAGTTTACACACACACACACACACACACACACACACACACACACATAAACAGTACAATATATACAGACACACACATACAAAGGGCACCCAGTCAAGCATAACTCTAAGTCATTATGACAAAGCACACTCCCACCTGTGCAGGTCAGGATCTCAAGAACATACTGCAGCATTGGCTAGAACAGGTGCAGACACACACACACACACACACACATTCTCACACACACATAAATGCACAGAGAATACCATTCACTCACACACGTAGCCAACTCAGTGCAGTCTACAGGATGGGTTCAATAACTCAAGCATACTCACTAGAAGATGACGGGTTAGCATGCAAATGTTAATGGTGCCACATTACCCATGATTATAACACCTACGGTAAGTGGGTATATATCAACCTGGAGGCTTCTGCACATATTCACAGGCAGCCACACACCACACACACACAGAGGAAATATTCACATACTCATATGCATGAAATCACAGGTAGAAAAAAATTTATGGGAGGCGTTTACGTCATCTTGTGGCAGATAATATACTGTATATGCTAATGGTATGACCTTAGCATAAATGGTGATAGCGTGCATATTTGTGTCTGAGGGAGACAAGCCCCTCATGTGAATACAGTTCCAGTTCAATGAAGGACTCAATAAACACCCCCCCACACACGCACACAACCGAGCTGTCGGGTCGTGAGTCCACCAAAGTTAAGTTTTTTTATGGTTAGGCTCGCCTCTGTTGCAATACAGTGTAATATGATGAAATGCAGGCCTTCAGCTATTACTGCAGTCAAGGTAACGGGCTGTAGTGGCCATATAATAGCTCCACAGCGGGGGGGGGGTTCAGAGCAGTCAGCTGATGAATAAAAATGCGATATTTGTCATTGGTTTTTACTCAATTTAAAAATACTATCTTTAAGTATTAGTCTTTGGGAGTTGTTGTTGCTGTATTATCTCCTTTTGAATCTAAATTAAATTCACATTTCAAGGCTGAATAAATACTAGCTTATTAGTTGGAATGTTTGACTTGTAAGATTTCAAGTCACAAAAATGAGAACCTGAATTCGACTTAACTGCTTAGAGACTTGAATTACTTGAGACTTGACTCCCTAAAAACTTACCTTAACTTGTGACTTGTGTACACTCTCAACCAGTCACATGAATGATCTCATCACTCTGAATCAACTAAGCCAATCACAGTAAAGCATGTCAGTGGCTCAGCAATAGACTGTATATAAAGATGGACGTCATGACAGCTCCCCAAAAGTAAGCCGAAACATCTCGATTGGGTTAAAATAAGTATGTCTGTTACGTAACTTCCATTACGTATATAAGTTAGGTACATTCTGACGTAAGTTAAAATAAGTCAACGTTGACTTTTGGTTTCACACTGGACATGAACAGTGGTCTCCTGGGTTGAAGTCCTGTTTTTTGACTTCCACCCTAACCTCCTCCCTACCCCAACTTTGTCGCTCTTTATACTATGTCACCTGACTTCCTCCTTTGCGGCCATCATAATTATTACAACCACCTGAGGTCGCCGCCTTACTATTTTGAACCACCCTGCGTTGATCCAGCTTACCAATAGGTGATAACGGCCTACTGAGCCAACTAGGAGGTAGAGTTGGGCCATATCACCTCAAATATATGCTCCTGATAACATTTGATAACGTCTGTTTAATAATATTAATAATTAGCCGGACAAATCCTAGAAACCTCAGTCTATTGAAAACTTTAATCAAATTGATTTTTCTTTTTAATTTCCTCTTTATATTAAGATTTTCAAAGATAATGATAGTTTTTTTACAGATGCTCTCTATTTTTTTTTATCTATCAGCCAAAGAAGAGAGGTTATGTTACGATAGAGAAACACTGAACCGAAACACAGAACAATGGAGACACGGATAGACGCATTCTTTACCTACATACATATAAAAGATGTTACCATGGCTACTGTCTATTTCTGATGTGGCAATAAATTGTTTCCTTCTTTCCTTCCGCTGTTTAACACCTCAAAAGACCGAACATCCAGAGGTATTTCTCATTGAAAACGGCTGAATGGAGGTTATCGATGTTTCACATTTCTCCTGTCAGAGAGCACAGAGGGAGGGGTCATTATCTGACCGGCCTTCTGGATCGCTCTACTGTAAAACATGACAGCTATGGACACCGTATGGCAACTCCAAATCGATCCAGTGTCGGGCTAAAAGAGGTCCGCCTTCCACCGCGGGAAGGAGCAATTTAAGGAGAAGAAACTCAAATCAAGGACAGGAAGAAAATAATAGAAAGCCTTGAGACAAACACACAGACACTACATATGTTTAGATATTAATATAGAATAATTAATTTAGAAGCCTACTTTTCCTCACAAACCAGCCTCTCACATATAATGTGGGTGAAGAATAATATCTGTCTAAACAGGCTTACTTATTCACTTTGAAATCTATCCCCTGCATTAAAAAAAAATTCAATTTATTAAACACTTCATTTTTTCTTTTATTGGAGACAGTCTGCGGGGGACGGGAGAGACAAATGGGTGAGTTAAGGTCTGCTCTTCAGTGGTACTTTAAATTGAATTAGGCTTCAGGTAATGGAAAATGGAGTCATGGGATTACATCTGCAAATTTTCAATATGTACCCTCTTCTTAATAATTATAATATCATAAAAATTAAAAAAACAACCTGATGTATTGAATTTACTGTTGAAGTTTAAAATCCAATCATAAACTAAAAGTCTCGCTGTGGAAAAGTTATGTTCTGCACTGTCTAACTTAGAGTATGAGGTCCTGTCCATAATTTTTTTTAATAAACTTTGAACGTAAAAAAAGAATATCAATAAATACACTGTCATGTTCTAATGTTAAGCGGTTGAATTGTAACAAGGAACAGCGCTTACCCTTGTTGATATTGATGGTTGTTTTCAGGTGATTCATGTTTTAATGATATTAAAGTGCTCACATTTGTATTTAATCTGATATCACTGGAGTCTGTTGCCAGCTAGTTTAACTTGAAACGCTGGTATAGCTAAACATGGTGAGCACATGGATGTATAAAGAGAACTGGATACAGCATTGGAGGCGGGCTCCCGTTCATTCCTATGAGAGTTGCTCAGTGGTGCATGAAGCCAAAATGGCTCGACTGCTGAGTGATAAAGTATCCGGATCATCCGGCGATCTTCCGCATCCATTGGGCCCATAGAGCAGGCGCAGTAGCGTTTCCTTTAACCCCGCGTCCCAGCCCTCAGTCCAGCCTCGGTCTGAGTCTCATTCACATGAACGTAGGAAGGGGGAAAACTCTGGATTCAGCTATTAGTGCATTTTACAACTTTTAGGATCTAATGATTTCAATGAAGACTATTTAAGTGTTTGTACCGGGAAGTTGATATACCTAAAAATATCCAGTAATATCAAGTATGTGGATTTTGTGTAAGCGAGAAATCCCCGGATCTTTGTACTAGATTAGCAAGAAGTACGAGGCAGGAGCTTACTGGACATACTCAACTGCCCCAAAATGCACTGGGTCTCTTCAGACTGTCCAATGGCAGACTGCGAGGCAGATGGTTTAAATTATTAACCATTGGATAAAATAATTACAAATGATGGCGAGTGACCTTAAAATACAGTTGAAAGGTACAGTGTGTAGGATTTGGCAGCATCTAGTGGTGTGGTTACAGATTGCAACCAGCTGAGTACCCCTCTGCTCACTCCTCCCTTTCCAAGACTGCGGTAACGTGAGCCGCCGAGTGCAAAACCGTGGTAACGCCGTTCGCCACGCTCAGAGGCCATCTAACAGAAGTGGTGGTACCGCAGTTTTTCATTCCGCGGCTCACATTATCGCAGTTTCACCAGCGTGACGGAGAACTACGGTGGACTTCAGGTAACGTAAAAACGTGAAAGGCTCTCTCTAGAGCCAGTGTTTGGTATGTCCGTTCTGGGCTACTGTAGAAACATGGCGGTGCAACATGGCGGACTCCGTGAAGAGGACCAACTCCATATGTAGATGTGAGGGGCTCATTATAAGCTAAAAAAAACACAACAAGTTTCAAGTGATTATACACTAATGGAAACATAGTTATGAAACCCTATAGCTAAACCTGCAATGTCATCGAGGGATGCTGTCTAGCACTGACAAGACAAGGACGTAGACGACATAAATTGTCTGACTTTGTGAAGAGATGACAGTACTAAGGACGAACTGTACATTTTCTGCTTCAGAGCCGTAAGTGCAGCTCTCAAATAAAAGTCACTTGGGTGTAAAGGCTGAAGCAAACAATCTGAATCCACAAAGTCACTCTCCCATATGAAGTGACAGGGACAGCTCCAGACAGGGACAGCTCCAGACAGTGTCTCTTGACAAGATTATAACAGTGGAGCGTCGGCTCAGTTGTCTCCCGCTTTGGGGCGAGTTGTGAGTTCTGTTTCTGAGCTATAGGCTACATGAAATCCACTCTGTCTGTGACACAGCTGTGTGTGTTGTTATAAGACATGCTGCCCACTTAAAACATGCTGCCCACACAGACATAGTCTTATAGCAATGCTGTAATATGAAAACGTTGACACTCTCAGTATAGGCTATTTTTTTCCTGCACTCCTGAATCCCTGTGTAAAGCCAGATATGCTCATGCAACACATGGTGGTTAAGTTGTTTTTTTGTTGCCAAATATAGTGTATGATGTTTATTAAAAAAAATCTTCTGCAATACTGTTTAGCTGTGAAATGAGAAAGTTTGCTGCGGCTGGTGGGCGGTGCTTGGTATTTCCTCAACTGGTCTCAACATGGCTGCCGGGTCACAAACTTTCTCATTTTGCAGCTGAACAGTACACTACAAGATGTTTCTGAAAACATTTGAGGTGAGAAATAGGCATTACAGTGACAGAATATTGAATGATATTTGATCAGCGCTGCCTAGTTTGACCATTTCATTGGAGTGTGCAAGTGATTGACAGCTGCTCATAGACAGCAAGGCTCCAGCTCGGCTCTGATTGGTTGTTTTCCTCCGGTCTGTGAAATCTTGCAGATGCCATTAGGAGCATCGGAGGACACCGGAGGACACAGATGCACATGATTTTTTTTCAGATTACCTGTCTCATGTACTACTGTCAGGATATAGTGACCGCTTTATAAAAATAACTTTTTTTAATCAATGTAATCAAGTAATCCCTTGACAATGTAATCTGATTGCACATTTTTTCAAATGTAATCCGGACTGATTATAGTTCCCTGTCTCATGTACTACTGTCAGGATATAGTGACCGTTTTATAAAAAAAACTTTTTTTTTTATCATATTTGCTCCAATTCTACCCACTGCTGCTTTAATTTATTATTTTAATCACAAAGACATTACAGATAAAAAAAAAAATCATCTTTCACAACCCCCCTTTTTCTTCATTACATATTTTATGTGTACATTTTGTACCTATCAAGTATGTGTGATCCACTCTTCTATGTAATTTTTGTCACAGCAATGAGTGCAATGGGACATTTTATGACCTGGACATGGAGCAGTTCACCTCCATGAAGGAGAGAGGAATGGACTTCAACATCAGATAAGGTGAGTCAGATACAACCTCTCTCTGTCTCTGTCTGTCTCTTTGCTCGCTGGTTTCTTTCCTGGGTGTTTAAATGTCCCGCCGTGGCTGTCTCTGTTTAACTCCTTGCTGTGTGTGGAGTTATGCAGGGTATTAAGAGCCTACTGCATCTTGTTTGTTTGTTTGTACTAAAGCTGTTGTTTGTCCATGCAAAGTCTGCAGGGCTTTTAATGACTTAAAATCCCCCCATTTATGATGTATTGGTTGATCAGTCACCTGTTGATTGAATATGTGATATATATGGTTGAGTCTGTGCTGCTAGGATGTCTTCACTTTTGTTATGTTGTTAAACTGTTCTGTATAATGAGTCATTAGCTTTAACAATTAACTACAATACTGTAGGTCTTGTCTGATATTTTTTGTATTCCAAGCATATTGGTAAAACAGTGTAAGTCATTACTAAGTTTATTAAGTTTTTAATTTTTATTCATAAGATTAATTTACAAATAATAAGGCAATCATTACAATTACAGTTATCATCCTCAAAACTGAGCAGATATCACATTAGACATAAAACATTCACACAGACAATGAGAGTAAAATAAAATAAAATGTTAACAGGATAAATCATTAAACAAACAAGATATGAATAAAACAAAATATTAATAGTAAAAAAAAGTTTAAGTGGTTGTTAGTTATACGGTAAGATAACTTTCAAGTAATATAAAGAGATCTTTGGCATATTTGGGTTTCACTCATTTCTGGGACTTCATATAGAGTTTCATGTACTTCCCAATGATACGTGCATCGATTGTTTTTATTATTAAATTATTAATTTTCTAAGTGGCTTCAACCAGTTCATTTCTGTTTGCATATAAAGTGGAACAATTGGTTATGAATTAGACCTATTATTGCATATTTTTTATGTCATGCGAGAGATGTTGTTTATGGCTACATGAAATATGAAAGTAGTTAGTTCTGTAAGTATAATTTCAATCTCTGTATAATATTCCTGTGATATCCCTATCAGGACTTAGAACATTTCTATCATATTCTTATAATTCCTTGTTGAATTTACACCTTACCTTAATTGTAACATATCATACCATATTGTATACAAGTAGTAGTTTTTTTCTCATATGATATCAGTATGATATTATAGGGAGTGTCTTTCCTTCCCAGGAAATATAGTCATTGTTGTTTAACACAGGTGCTTTTGTGGCGTTATTGGCCGTTTACCACCGTGAAAAACTAGAGGCCAAGACACTCGTTTATCTGCCAAACATCAACATGAACAGCATCACTTCAGTACCAAGGAGAGCACACACACACACACACACACACATCAGTGTTCCCAATTGATCAATAAGCCGATTAACTCTGTAAAACCAACATCTGAAAGTATCATCCTCACTGTCAACATTTTGACCACACAGCCTCAATTGCGATGCAATGTAACAGACGTAACAAACGTTTTCGTCCGCCCGTTGCTGTATGAGTAGTAATCTGTTCCCTGGGGTCTGCTGTACCTGGCAAGTCCTCAGGGACAGCATTACCAAACACAGAGTGTGCCATCTGTAGGTACATGACGACCTTAAGAACTCAGCCCATCTGTATATTGCACCGATACTGTAAGAAGCTCCTCTTAGATCAAACCATAAACAGTGATTTGAGTTGAACACATGGGATTCCGGTGCAACTATAACACAATCAATGAGTGTATTCAAGTGTATTCAAGCTGTGACAACTTAATTTCAACTTTGTGACAGCGAGTCCTCATCAGGCAGTCGCTTTGTTTCCCCCAGAATGCCACCACAGCTTAAATCAGTGAAGGCAAAAACCACATCAGACATTGATTCCTTCATCAAAGAAGAGGAAGCCCTGTTTAGGCATTAAACAAAGAAAGACATTTTAAGACTTTTTAATCCAATTTGACATAACATTCTCTTACTTTTCTATCAAAGACAAACCTGTCTATAACACTTGAGATGGATTCATGAAACGATATAGATCCGTTTTCTTCTGTACCGAACCCACAAATGACTGACAAGCTTTTCAAAATCAACCCTTTTCACTCAAACAGACATTTAATTTCAACAATTTCACAAGTGAAATGACTGATTTCGGAATAAAAGTCTTCCAATGAAGTCACTCTGTGCCTTGTTGCGAGTCAAACACACACACTCGCTGCCCCCGCATGTGCTTTTCAAGCTGTTTAACTAATGAGGTAAATCTCACCCTGCTTTAATAGATGTGTGGGCTTGACACACGTTCAGAAACTCATCAATGAAAGAAACACACAATAAAAGTCCCACAAACACGAGCGTGGGCAAAGATGGCTTACATAAATTGGAACAAGAAGAATTGATCAAAGTGGAAAACGGCTAATTAAATCCAAATGCTTGTAATCCTGTCTGATTGGGGGTCATGTTGACATGATAAATGACACAACCGGAGCCGCTGTGATAACCTTAAAGCTGCCTGTCTGCAGCATAGTAAAGCTCGGCTTGTGCAGTCGTCAACAAGCGGCCCGCAGGGAGGAGTAAAAGGTTTCTGTCCAGATGAGGAATGGACTGTTGATGCACTCGGGAATATAGTGGGAAGTAAACCCACCTAGGGCCTGTGTGGTTTAACCAAGCCTGGACCTAAATCTGAAGTCTGAGTTGACCAACTGTGTCAAACTATGTTTACTCTGAGCTAAGCACGTGATGAAACCAACATCATAAATGGCACTCAGGTAATAGAATTTGCCATGGCAACGGGTATATTAAAAGGTAGATTGTCAAGTTCACTCCACTGGAGCGTGAAAAAAAAAATAGCAAAAGAGAGGGCTGAAGTGACAAAGGAGTCAATGTAATGTAATGTATTTATTAAACTGTTGCATTTTAATTACCTTTAAATGGTGGGATGTTACTGTATACATATGTTTTTTTTATATTTCTGTGTAATCTGACAGGTACAAATGTACTTCATAACAATAATTAAGATGCAATAGAAAAATGTACGGTTATAACCTAGGATTCTGGCCTCATAAGCCTACCCAGAAAAAATAATTTTGCATTATTTGCATTTGAACTGTGAAGGTTAGGTAAATTAAACTGATGAGAGTTTACGAAATGGTGGTGGCTTTTGAAACAGAATTTTCACACTGCTGTCCATTGTGTTTACTGTTGGCCGACTGCAGTTTGTCCCTGTCTTTTTTCTTGCTCTTTGCCAATCTTTATCTCGACTTTTTGGGAAGCTGACAACTTACACTTTGGTTTTGATGTGTGCTAAATTCGATATCCAGAGCATTAATATAGTAGCCACCAAATATTTGCTTTGTAAAGATATGGAGGAGTAATGTCTACCTGAGCAGAGAATGAAGTGACATCCTGTGTGTGTGCATGTGGTAATCCAAGCTTTTCCTTGCTTTGTTGACATAGGCTGTGCCTGCTTTTAGTGCATGTTAGTGCATGTGAGCGTGCCCCACTGGCTAGCTCACGGCTCTGCACTGCTCTCATACGGCGGTTACAGCTGATACACCCACCCTCTGGTTTCCCCTAAGGAAAACACTGTTAGCTCTATCAGCACTGTTGCTGAGCCGCTGGCTCGTGGTCGCCATGTTGAAAGCCACTGAGAGGCAATAGAAATGCTCCAATCCCGTATTTAGCACCTTTTATCAACAGCAAGAAATGTCCACCCCTCATCTTGACATTGATATTAGTGGCACCTAACACTTCCTTATTTTGTGAATGAAGCTGTAAGACAAGTTGAAGCAGCCACCGTGTTTGACCAATCAGCGCCGGTCAGCATCACAAACCACACCCCTATACTTCCTGAACCATCAGAGTTTTTTCATCACCTGGAACTATTGTACAGGAACTAAATTAAGGGCCATATTTGAGTCACGCAAGCGCAAACAAATAGCGTATATTGCTTAGAAGTTAAAGTCAATTGATCTTTCCATTGCAACATTAGCGCCCAGCAGCAAAGCTACACTTCTGCCATTTTGGACTGAAAGCAACTACCAAACGCCAACGATTTAAATGAGGGCTATGTAAGTGTTAGAACTGGGAAGATGGTTTACTTAAAAAAAATGATCCTCTGATTTACAGTAGTCTCTTTATACATCCATGGCCACAGACTCATTGGCGCTTTCAGTCCAAAATGGCAGCAGCGCTGTTGTCAAAAAAGCACCAGAGTTTCGTCTCTTTGCTTCTACACTCTTTGGTGGAAAGTGGTAGGCCTTGGGTGCACAGACTCTGTTGGCATATCCCAAGCCTAGTTTTTTCATTTTGCCGATGAGCTCACCATGCAGTCCTCTATATAGAACTCCCTGGATAGCGAATAGGGAGTAGTGAATGAGTCAGTGATTTTGGACACAGACCATGTTTTAAATCTTTGCCCTAATAACAAAAAGTCTGGCATGAATGATTGTTTTCACCGATTCTGGTGGGTTTCTTATTTCTATACTCAAGTCAAGCAGGAGTCATTTAACCCCTAAAGTTTCCAAAAACTGCACAAGTGCTAGACTGTTGAAATGTAAATGAATATATGACTTAGACTAAGTAAAGTAACTGTGGAGAATAAACAAAACACAGCTGACAATTCCAGCACCACAACGTGATGGCTAAAAATTTGGAATTGAAAAATAAACAAGTTAAACAGCAGTATACTGTATATGTGGTGAAGAAAATAATAAAACAATAAGCACAATAAAAAATGAAAATGCAGCGATATTTTGAATGTCTGAAATGAAAATATCCCACTAAGAAAAAAATATTTAAATGTGCAACATAGTTTATAATCTATATCTTATTTTAATGAAAGCAACAGTTACAACTCCAGTCCAGTTAGATTTAGCTATTCAGTAATAAGAACCTGGCTCCATGCTAACACTTCAACAGAGCTGCGTCGTCCTCCTGAATGACAGAAAACGTCGATGTGTGTGCTCACAGTAAATATACATGAACTTCCGCCTGGTTTGCAATTCCACATGGTGCCACAGAGCGGAGCGTCATACCACTGATCAGCTACTGAGGTCAGATCAAAGGTCGGATTAAATATCAGCCGGAGCGCATGACTAGAGATTACCATGAGGGTATCTGAGGGAACGGCTGGTTCAAATTCAGGATTCCATTCTGTAGGCATTGCACGCACAGTGTGTCTGCACACCACAAAATGTATGTGTGTGTGTGTGTGTGTGTGTGTGATGGAATGAGGATACATGAGGTTAATTCCGTGCAGCCGGATTGTAAGGTTACCGGGGTTGGAAAATAAATTAACTCTATTAACTTTAATTAACTTAAGGCCTCTCTCTCTCTGTCTCTGTCTTTCTCTCTCTGTCTGTCTCTCTCTGTCTCTCTCTCTCTCTCTCTCTCTTTTTTGCAGAAGGAAAAAATAGTCTTTCATCCAGACTGCAATTTTACCACCAAGCACATTTAAATGTGGAGTAATGGCAATATACATATATATTAGGGCTGTCAAAGTTAACGCAATAATAACGCGTTAACGCAAATTTATTTTAACGCCACCAATTTCTTTAACGCATTAATGGAACTTGCGATTTTTAGGTTGTAGCGGGCTCAATTTCAAAGCTAGAGTGAAGATACTGGCATCATATGAGACTACAAAACCTAAAGGAATCCAGTGGTACCAACCATGTCATGTTATCTTTGCGAAGGAGGTTAAATAGCGCTCCAAACTTGCGCTAAATTCGAGGAATGCGAGGAAAAACTGGCATGGCCATTTTCAAAGGGGTCCCTTCGACTGAAAATGGGTTCTATGGGTACCCACGAGTCTCCCCTTTACAGACATGCCCACTTTATGATAATCACATGCAGTTTGGGGCAAGTCATAGTCAAGTCAGCACACTGACACACTGACAGCTGTTGTTGCCTGTTGGGCTGCACTTTGCCATGTTATGATTTGAGGAATTTTTAATGCTAAATGCAGTACCTGTGAGGGTTTCTGGACAATGTTTGTCATTGTTTTGTGATGTTAATTGATTTCCAATAACAAATATATACTGTACATATATTTGCATAAAGCAAGCATATTTGCACACCCCCATGTTGATAAGATTATTAAATACTTGACAAATCTCCCTTTAAGGTACATTTTCAACAGATAAAAGTGTGATTAATTTGCGATCAATCGCGATTAACTATGGACAATCATGCGATTAATCGTGATTAAATATTTTAATCGATTGACAGCCCTGGTATACAGAATATACAATATATTATAGTATTTATTTAGTTATTAAAGATAAGGGATAGGTGCATGTTAGTGTTCTGAAACAAGAAGTCAGCCTCGTTGTTGTAGTTTGACATATGATTGATGGTGATGAAGGTCAGCAGATGCAGTGGCAGCAGTGGAAGCTCAGGGAGCGGGGCACTATGCAAACTTTTTGTGCAGTGTGCGGTTTTCCTTTTGATATGTAGTATTACTGATCTATTTTTCCATCAAAACAGTCACACTCTTGAGGAAATGGTGAAAAAGAGAGCAATTGAGAGGGAGTCAGTGTGTTGTGCTAATTCTTGTTTCATTTGGGGTCTGATAAACAGTAAATTCATCAATTCCACTGACATATAGCTAGCTGTTTTCCAAGCTACTGTAGCTGGTTTCATCTAAACTGGATTGAAAAACGAATCAATCTGGTTGTCATGATAATGAATTACATTTGACTATTGACCGCCATTCTCTGTTTGAGAAAGAATGTTAACTGAAAAATAGGAATCAACACTGACTGGAGGGGGGCTTTAAGAATGAAAGGAAAGGAAATTGCTTTACATGTAAACCTCGACTTTTCAGTCAGACACACACCCAAGTATGTCAATGTAGAGACATGTGTAATAGAGAAATATCCAAGTTCAAGGCCTGTAGAATATCTGTGTATGCAAGTACAACATTAGCCGGTTGTGCGTCACTTGTATATATTAATTTATGTTATAATATTAGGGCTGTCAAAGGTAACGCAATATTAACGCGTTAAGGCTTATTTGTTCTAATGCCACTAAATTCTCTAACGCATTACCGCAACTTGCGATTTTTAGGTTGTAGCAGGCTCAGTTTTAAAGCTAGAGTGAAGATACTGATATCACATATGAAACTATCGCGAAGGAGGCTAAATAACGCTAGAAACTTAAATTTTGGTGAGGTAAAACTGGCATGGCGATTTTTAAAAAGGGGTCCCTGGACTTCTTGATTTTGGCATGTTATGATTTGAGCATATTTTGCATGCTAAATGCAGCACCTGTGAGGGTTTCTGGACAATATTTGTCATTGTTTTGTGTTGGTAATTGATTTCCAATAATAAATACTGTATATGCATACATTTGCATAAAACAAGCATATTTGCCCACTCCCATGTTGATAAGAGTATGACATACTTGACAAATCTCCCTTTAAGGTACATTTTGAACAGATAAAAAATGTGTGATTAATTTGCGATTAATCCTGATTAACTATTTTAATCAAATGATAGCCCTATATTTTATATATAAAGTACTATTGTATTTTTAAAGATATTTTAGAGAGTTTTTTTTGAAAGATGAAACAAATTGCAGTTGTGATAATGTATAGCTAACACAACGCTGATGTGTTTACGATAGATTGAACAGTAATGAACAGTAGGAAAAAACTCACTCAGACATGTCATCCGGCTGGAACCTATTGCTGTTAAGCCTCGACCTGTTAGTCAGGTCGAGTCAACCCGAGAAAGGTTTGTCCTGAAGGAATTATACAGCATTAACAGCCACCAACACATGGCGCCTCATGTCTGGCAACTGCTCTCATTGTGAGCGTGTGTCTGATCTTTTCATTTTAACAGCTCCTTAAAGGGTCATCTCTGTCTAAACCGCCCTGTCTCAGGATTTTAAGGCACTCCACTGTGTGTGTGTGTGTGTGTGTGTGTGTTTGTGTTTGTGTGCGTTGGAGAATGAACTTGGTAGTCTCTCAGCAGGCGCAGGGCGGCGGGGTTACGCTGACTGTTCACAGGTTGAGTGGCATTTCGAAGTGGTAAACAACTCTGTAGGTTGATGTGGGAGCAAACTGTAGCACCCACAGGTGAAAATAAGGTCAGCATAGGAAGCGCAAGCAAAACTACTACTTTTTACCTGACAGAATATCCACAAATGTGTAGTTCAGTTCACACTGAAAAACTGGTTCAGAATTCTGCTCTGTTTCATATGGATTAGTTTTACTAGGAAAGGCTCCTCCATAAATACATAATAAAATGTGGCCTTCCAGAGGTACACTCATACAGGAGGTTGACATGGTCTGAACCTCTAGGAAACAAGTACAGGTCGGGTTGGGGAGTCGGGTCTGCCAGAAGACGTATTGTTTTGACTTACATAGATTTCCAAATGCTGCCATAGATGAAACAAAATCGCACTATGAGGTTTTCATTGCAGAATAGATATTTTATTTTTAATGTGATGGTACCATTTGGCTCCTTGCTTTCCAACACACATAGCTGCAAGAGTCCACGAGGGGCTGTGTGACATAAATTCCCACTCTTTTCTAGAGAACATTTCCCAGGACATTTTCAGTGATGATCTAGCTGCTATGAAAGACAGGGATTTCACCATACACTAATAATTTCCTCTCTGTGGAGGTCGGATTTCAAAGACGTGCAGTCTGTGGCTATGACTTCTCTATGAAATCATCTCTCTTAACGTGCTTAGAAATTATGACAAATTGATCATAGAATAATATAATAATTAGGGCTGTCAATCGATTTAAATATTTAATCGCGATTAATCGCACAATTTTTATCTGTTCAAAATGTACCTTAAAACCTCTTCCACTCCTTGAGGGCACCTAGGCCGACTTTATTTTTTTAAGAGGCAGTTGTAGGCTCAGTTTTAGAGCTTTTGCTGAGTGCTGATATCATATAAAATTAAAATATAAGGAATCCATTGGTACCAACAATGTTATGCTAGCATGTTGAGAAGATGTCTGTAAAGGGGAGACTCGTGGGTACCCCTAAAACCCATTTTCATGGAGATATCTTGAGGTCAGAGGTCAAGGAACCACTTAGAAAATGGCCATGCCAGTTTTTCCTCGCCAAAATTTAGCGCAAGTTTGGAGCGTTATTTAGCTTCCTTTGCTACAAGCTAGCATGACATGGTTGGTACCAATGGATTCCTGTTGCCAGTATGTTCACCGTAGCCTTAAAACTGAGCCCGCTACAATCTTAAAATCGCAAGAAATTGGTGCCGTTAAAACGAATTTGCGCTAACGTGTCATCGCGTTAACTTTGACAGCCCTAATGATTTATTAAAACTACCATCTAGCAGTGACTAATATTTACATTTGAAGGATAATGTAACTCACATTTTTCAGAGTTCCGACCACTTAAATGTGTTCACAGAGTTCCCAAAACATAACCGAGAGCAGCCTGTTCAAAATGAAAGGGAAATGTATAGTGTATCTTTTGTAAAAGTACACATTTCATTGAGGAAATGTAGTGGGGTATATGTGAAAGTTGTAACAAAGTATTTGTACCACTGCCTACAGGTCAATATATGTACAGCAGCTGTTCAGTACAGTCACACTCTTTTACTGCCATTCACAGGGTTTCATCTCAACTGGCTTTCTATCTTTCCATCATATCCTCAGTAACTCCTTCAGTTGTTCTGTTTATGTCCTTCATTTCTTTGTGAATGAAACAAATAATACCTACTCTGGTCACTCTTGTGTTTCTTTTGTTTTCTGGCTCCCAAAGAGGCTTGTTCTTGTTCTCAAATGTAGTCAAAACTTTGGGAAGTTGTCCAACTGTCACAGAAGTTAAGCTAATCCAGTAAAATCATCCAGGGTCCTGTCACAGTGTCCACAAAGCCAGTCTCCATTCACTGTCAGCTACTCTCCATCAGTGACACTATGGGGGGCTAA
>CAKALU010065208.1:25271-35833 GCA_916700995.1 Hozukius guyotensis
ACACACACACACACACACACACACACACATACATACACCCTCTCTGTTCGCAGCTATCTGTTATGCTTGTTAGCCAGAGGACATGCGAAGCTGATGTCTGCCCACTTATCCACTGCCTTTCTCTGTGTGTGTGTGTGTGTGTGTGTATGTGTGTGTGTGTGGCCTCCGGATGCAGAATGAAGGCAACTCTAAAAGTGATAGATCTTCTTTGCTAGACTTAAAGAGAGGCCTATGGTAGCTTACAGTGTTAAGCTGATATGAGATCAGCCAGCTACACTGCCACAGTGGACTCACATTCATTGATAACTTTTTGTAGAGCCACTCTGAGAGGAGAATATGCCTGCAGTTCATCAAGAGTCCAATGTGAAAAATGTTGAGTCTTCAAAAGTGGTGTACATGCGTATAAATGATTGAATTGAATTTAAAATAAATCAAGCGAATTATTTAGCTCTGGAGCTCAAGTAAAAAATAATTTAGTCATTAAAGCAAGACAAATTGATTGGGTATTTGCAAGCCAAAAGTATGACAAATAACTTCAAAATGTAATAATGATTTGAGTTAGGTATTTGTAAGGCAGAGGCAAAAGAAGAGACCTGTCTGATTAGTGGAGCCTCCTTATCCTCAGCAGTCAGACGCTGACCTGAGTCTTTCACTGACTGGGGTGGAAAATTAATAGACAAAATAACTAGTGTCCCAATAATGTATCTGGAGATGCTAAGTGAAGCAGATTTAAACACAAGTTTCATTTTTGTTCATTTTCTAGCTTGTCACGAAGGAGGTTCAATAACGCTCCAAAATTATGCTAAATTTTGGCGAGGAAAAACTGGCATGGCCATTATCAAAGGGGTCCCTTGACCTCTGACCTCAAGATATGTGAATGAAAATGGGTTCTATGGGTACCCACCCATTGCCATGTTAGGATTTGAGCATATTTTTGATGGTAAATGCAGTACCAGTGAGGGTTTCTGGACAATATTTGTCATTGTTTTGTGTTGACAATTGATTTCTAATAATAAATATATACATACATTTGCATAAAGCAGCATATTTGCCCACTACCATGTTGATAAGAGCATTAAATACTTAACAAATCGACCTTTAAGGTACATTTTGAAAAAAAGAAAAATTACGATTATTTATGGACAATCGTGCGATTAATCACGGTTAAATATTTGAATCGATTGACAGCCCTAGCTAAAGTCCAAACTCAAAGTCCAGATCAAGGTCAGGATCTGCACCAAATGACACATTAATCCAGAGTGAACCAAATCACTTATTACAATATGTAGAAATATAATTGTCCACATTCATTTACTGTGCACACTACAGACTGACAAAACCCCCTTCACCCTGGGCCTTTCCAAGCTGACCTAGAACTGGTCGCAGCGCATCGCCAAGGAGGAAATGAGGGAGGTCCCACGATGGGATCCTCCCACACTGAGCAGCCGTCCCTGACCCGCCGAGCTAAATCTCCCCAGCAGACTGCGCAGACCCCACCCGTTGAGAAGTGTAAAAATATTTTCGGTTCATGATGAAACTGTCGCAACAGTCTAGGTAATTAGTGGGAAACGCTGCATTTTGCAGACAGGAACGAGCTCAGAAAGACAGGGAGAGACTCTCTCTCTCTCACACACACACATACTATAAAACAAAACGGCAGAGTAATTGTAGCAGGCAGGACAGGAATCTACAGGGGCTGAAGGATAAATGTGAATACCGCCTTCTCTCAGAGGATCACACACACACATTCAGAGGACACATACACACCAGCTTCCATGGCTCATCAGTTTACAGAATGCTGAGTGCTGCACTCTGCACAGTAATAAAGGATCATTTACAATCATTTATTATCTCCTGCTCTCTTTCTGTCTCTCTCTCTCTGGACCAACATGTCTGTCTATTCATCTTTCTGCCTCCCTCGCCGTTTCTCTCCTTTCCTGTTTGTTGTTCATTCTCTCTCCGTTGACCATTTACTGTCCTCTTTTCTTTTTGTTTCCTTCTGACCTTTTCCCATACCTTTCTCTGTTCTCCATTTCCATTTCTTTCTAACACATTCTGTCTGTTATTTTCAGGCATAAATTGAGTTATCTTGGAAACATGTACAGGACATTTGCTGATTGGTAGCCTGCAGCCATGGGTTCATTCGAATAATGCTTCAACAAGGACAGAAATCTGACACTGCCTGTATTTGAATTTACACAAATATTAGCATCTTTACCTAATAAAGGCAACAATTTGCAGTGGCATCAACGGGAATAAAAAGCAAAACCAAAGAGAAGAGATGTCATTGCTTTGGGTATTGGGGGGGTCACACTGTTAACCCAATCATGCGCACACATTTATAAAATCCTCATCTTAATGTCCTTATTCACAGTGTTTGTAATGTGTGCATACTAGGGCTGTGTAATTAATACAATTTCAGTTACAATTTTGGCTTCCAAAAATTATGAAAACAATAACATGGACATAAAACAATTATTGCGCCACATTCCGTCTTGTGTTGTAAATCCAGCGCACCCCTTTCCTTACAACAGTGCGCTTTCGCCCTGCTTGGCAGGTCAGGAACGGCCGCTCAGTGTGGGAGGATCCCTTCATGGGAACTTTCTCCAGCCCTCACCGGGCATATTTCCTCTGTGGTGGTGCGCTTGGAAACGCATAGGTCGAGCCTCTTCATTTTACTCTCAAAGTGCACCTGATTGTTGCATTAACTTTAAAATGTTGGCTACAAACTTTTCTTTCTAAATGCATGAAAGTCAAATGTCAATGAGTAATCATGTTAAATAATCGTGATCTCAATGTTGACCAAAATAATCGTGATTAAGATTGTTGCCATAATCGAGCAGCCCTAGTGCATAGTAGGGTTGAATGCCTTATCGATTTTGGAATTCCATGGACTACATTACTCTTTTCCCTCTAAAGCTTTCATGATTTAAGTTTGATTCTAAACACAGAACTGCACATCATTTATCCTAAAAAGGTAAATAGTTATACTGTTTAATTTGTTAGAGTATGTGATACACTATACCCATATAAACTGTTTTAAAGGTCCCATATCATGCTCATTTTCAGGTTCATACTTGTATTTTGTGTTTCTACTAGAACATGTTTACATGCTGTAATGCTACAAAAAAACATATTTTCCTCATACTGTCTGCCTGAATATACCTGTATTCACCCTCACGCTCCGTTTTAGTGCATTTCAACGGAATTGCAATGGAATTGCGTTGCTAGGCAACAGTTTGGGTCCATGTTTACTTCCTGTCAGCTGATGTCATTTACATACACTGCAACAGTAAATAAACTGGGACACATTTAGAATGTTTATGTTTAAAACCGTGTAATGGTCTAAATATCAGATATTTGTGACATCACAAATGGACAGAAATCCTAACAGCTTGTTTCAAACGCAAAATTTGTGAATATGGGCTGTGTGTATTTCTCCGTATATTGAGCATTTTGATACTTTCACAGTATTTATATCACACTTAAACCTGCTTTATAATATAAAATAAATGAAAATCTCACTTTTTACAATATGGGACCTTTAAATAAAAAACGTTTCACTTATCTTCTGTCAGTTTTAATACATCTGACTGGTTGTATGGGAGTGTATGTCCATTTAGTCTTGCTGGCCTAAGGTTATTACTGTGTGCGGTGGCATATGCAAGCACTTTGTTTCGGTTGTATGAGGCACAGGAGAATTGTTCTTGGTCGTTTAGTCATAACATTAGGCCACCAAACAAAGTTAGCAATTAGCTAGTGTGCACAATGGAGCATTTAGCAGCTAAAAGGTGATTCCCTCAGGAGTTGGTGGGATGCCACACAGAGCTAAAAGAAGTGTGAATAGAGTGTGACAAACACAACTCCAAAGGAATGATTACGTTTTGTCTCCCAGCAGATTTGCCACATGGTAATATGTCAGTATTGTGTTTATAGCTTTTCACCTGCTCCCAAGTGGCAAAAAAACAGTTTGTGCCAGTTTAAGGTTAAGCAACACAATGCTAGGTTAGGATTAGGAAAGATTGTAGTTGTGCAAGCTACATCTTCTGGATGCGATGGGACGCATTCTCAGCGATGTGACCTGGGGTCATTGGGTGTTTCGGGTCTCTCAAGATTAGACACCCTAGCCCAGGTGACCCAGCCGGGGCCCCGACTTGCTACCAAGCAGCAACAGCCCACAGATCAGCCCTCTTAATCCAAAGCCACCTGCTGGCTTTCTCTGTGGCTTCGCTCCTGGATCGAATGTCTCTCTTCTTTGCCACCCCCGTAATGCCCAATTGGTTGAGGACTTTGCAGAGTGAGCGTCCTACTGCAAAGCCTCTACAGCCCACCTCTACAGGCTCAGAGTGTATCTTCCAGACTCTGTCGTGGCACATCTCCACCAGTTCTTGGTACTTTGTACATTTCCCCTGATTGTTTTCTTCGATACGCTCTTCCCAGAGCACTGTGAGTTCCAGCATGATTTGTAGTTTTTGTTGCTTCAGAGATGATGATCATGTCTGGCAGGAGTAATGTTGCTATGATGTGTTGTGGAAATTCCAGCTGTTTGCCCAGATCGACGTGCAGCTGCCAGTCAGAGGTCTTGTGGAGGCCCATCCTTGTTTTAGGTTGTGGTCAGGGCTTCTCTCCCGCTTTGACAAAGGTGATTGCCTTCTTTGGGGCGTGGTGGTGTTTGCTGTTGCTGATGGTGGTGGCTATGCTCTCATCAACGGCCTTGAGCACCTGGTCATGGCGCCACCGATAGCGACCTTCCCCAAGGGGCTTTTGGGCAGCTACTGAGATGTTCTAAGGATCCTCTTGGGCTGCGATGAAACTTGAACATTGATCTCCTGAAAGGGGCAGTGTTCATTGGCATTGTATGTAATTTGGGCATTGTTGAAATATCCAATAATAGAGATACTGGGCTGCTTTAGCACTTTCTGTAACATGTACCCGTGATGCTCTACCCGCTCAATTCTGCCTTCTGATATGAGTATGGAGGCCTGTGTGTCTGGTTTCACCATTTGTTGAACTGTCTGTGTAGTTTTGATTTCAGATTTTATACTCTGCACACTTAGGCTATTCAAAAAATAATTTTGTTTGTAACCTGTCAGTTTTAGCATCACAAGTAAGTGGAAGAAACCACTGCAGGTGAAAAGTTGATCCAGTAAAATAAATCTATGATAATAGCATACATAGGTTGGACTTAAGTGTTTAACGACAACATTTGCAAGGTAACATTGATAAAGTTTCAGTACATCCCAAGTTTTGGCAGGTAGTTTAACAGGAAAAAAAGGGTTGATTTTGGAAACGATTCCCAATGTCGGGACCTCAATTCCTGTTGTTCAATCCAAGTGCATAATGTACTAGGGAAAGAAAAGAAAGCTTTTTGGAAGCCATATCTAGTAGAATGGAAATCACACAGTGGGTCTTAAGAGCAGCAGTGGCGCCAGAATGAATCATAAAGTGGGGGGAAATCCAGTTTTTGATGATGTAATACAGTGTTTCCCAAAGGATTATGTGAGACTACGGTGGGCTGACCTTGGACCCTCTAGAGGGGACAAAAAGTCTCATTGTCCCCCCTATTACGGTGCCTATGAAGAGCAGTATTACCTGCAATAAGAATCACTCATTTCATGTGTATCAGTGGGTTGGACATTTTGGTTGCAAATGTCCTTGTGAATATCTCTTTGTTACTGGACTACTTTATTTTAAATTGGACTTTTTTATGGAAAGAATCCATTAAGACATTTACGCATTATTCTAATAAAGTGGGGCCCCATACATTATTTATTATTAGCATGCTGAATAAAACATAATATGTTGGAATTTCCACACCTCTATAAAAGAATTCATTACCAAATATTCATTCCATTATGCTGGTGTCACATTCATTTATTTTACTGCCTTTTATCCATGTTATCGCACTTCTACTTTCTATCTACCGCATGATGTACATCGTAACACGGGAATAAAAATTCTTCTTTTACATTATATTGGATAATCTAAAAATTTGTCGACCGCTATATGCATTTATTTGAAACCTCCTAAACCTTGCCGCCATATCAGAGAAATACCACTCTATTTTAATTTATAGTCCGACGTTTTACAGTACCCTCACCGTTATCTACGCCGCTTTATACATAATAAAAATCCACTTCCTTTACGTTATCAGATAGAGTGAGTTTTGGGGGCTTTGATTTAAATTATTCCGTATTGTGAAGGCGTAATGGGCACAGAGATGGATTGAGGTAGGAGTACCGTGCTCCGTTCACCTTAATGGTTCGAGCCATGCATATTAAATACGGAGCAGGGCAGAGGGAAGAATTGGGGAGGAGAGATGGCTGAGTACATGCTCCATTCCACTTTAATCGGCCTTATGGATAGAGAGGCTTTTAAATACAGAAATGATGGGGAGGGTGAGAGACAGGATTAGAATATGAGATGGAAAGACGCAAACAATTAGGCCAGAGAGAGGGGGAGGAGGAGGGGAAAAGGGAGTGTCATCTTCTGCAGTGACCTCGACTGGCTTATTGCTGATGACAAACTTAATGGAGCCTCATTTCCCAAGTGCTGTTCACCTCACTGCACCTGTCTGGACCTTTCTCCCTCTCCCTCTCTATCCCCGTTTCTCTGGGTACCATAGTAATTATGTATGCTTGAAGGAGACTGATCATTCTGCCCAGTCACCGTGTTAGCATTAATAAAACAGGGCTCTTTGGAAACTATCTTCTCCCCCTCTCCTCTGCCAGAGCATCTGTTAATACACTGCCATTACGACTAAACAATCCAAATGGACAGGGCGAATCCACCGCAGTTAATTTAGCTTGTGATGAATGTGGATTTTAAAGCAATGAGGGAGAGAGCTCAGCCGACAGTGAAGATTTCAAAATCCGTCTTGAAAATACGCAAATGAATTCAGTCAGCGAGCTGAGAGGAAGATATCAGTTCTACGTGATATTTGACATGAACTCTGGTTCGTTCAGAGCAGGGTTTAACTGATCAGAGGTTTTTGAAGAAGTGAAAGGAAGAAGATATTCATGGGCTTGAATCTCTACCCAAGAGCTTAAATATTTTTTAAAGCTAATGTTCAGGATCTTAAACCTTTAAGATGACCTATTGTAAAAGTTTTGAATCCTTGTAAATGTTATTTCTAGAGTTGGAATTCCTCTGAAGCTGGATTTAATCTTCATGGGAGTCTTCAGTCGGCACCGACCCGTTTTAGGTTTTAAATGCATAAAAGAACCACATAAATTTGTTTATTGCATCAAGGCTTTTTGACTTTGTCAGGAACCTCTATTTCAACAAAATAAAACAAAAACATTTTTTTTCACTAAATTATAAAATGCTCTGGTTGAAATTATGACCTTTGCGTTGTTAGGGTCGGTTTCGACCCAGTTATAAAAATAAGATTATAAAGCAATAATTAGAGCCAAAACTGAAATCATAAGTGCACTGTCAGCCAACACACTGACAGCCAGCTCCTCTCCCAATCATGTGAGCTTTAGGGGATTCTCATTTTGCCTTGTTATACAGTATACCTGCACAAAAACAAAACAAACAAAGACGGGCATGTCCAGACATGTGAGGTCAATTCAGTATAGAGTTGGTGACTTGCCGAGGGGTATACTGACAAAGAAAAGGCCCAGAGGCCCACACCAAAAATATTAAAACCAATATTTTCATGGATAAGGAAGCCTAACAAGGTAACCAAGAGATGAGAAACAAATTGGATGATAGATAATTGTTTTTAGTGTATTTTACAGCTGATTTAAGACATGGGTCAAAACCGACCCGTTAACATAAGAGATGGTAACAGAAAGCTAACACAAGAGGAAGGTTAAATCTTCATGGGAGTCTTCAGTGAGAAACTAATAATGTTCTCTTAGAAAATAGTTTCAGGAAATGCGCTTGTTTTCTGTCTTGCCAAGAATTAGATAAGACAATCAATACATTTTTCATATCTGTATGGTAAATATTAGAGCTGTCATGATTGTCCAAATCCACGATTCAGTTTGACTTTTGATTTTAAGGTCACGTTTCAATTTGATTTGCGATTTAAACTTTTTTTTTTCCAACACTGACCGCTATGCCATTTATGGAGTCTTGATTATTAAAGATCAACAGTTCATTGGTTTTATGCCCTGACAACTACATTCACATTATTCTTTAAAAAGACATTTTACATGGTATCAAGTGTAATATAACCGCCATATTTTTGGGGAACGTACAATACTAAGGCCTTATGGTCAAATTTAAACTATTTGTTTATTATTTTATTTTATTATATCACCCGTCAATTGGTAACAAATTGTTAAACACAAAAAAAACAAAACAAGAGCCACTAGATGGCAGAAAGGTACTTTACAATAAAAGCTTGATTGGAATATATCCTGCCATATTTATCGTGTTGCCAGAGGTGGCGATTCAAAATCTTACATCTATCAAAATGACCACCGATTTCAAACCATCGAAATCAAAAGCAAGATTGACGATTCTCGCATTATTATTTTTTCTCCCCGTCCCCGCTAAATTGCGTACGTCCGAAGGAAAAAAACACTTCAAAGACGACACAGCGTGTCTACATCCAATACAGTAGGTTGCGGTATTCACCTTTAAAGTTAGATCACGACCTGCTGATGCACTTTACTAGAAAAAAAATAAATGAACATTTGAGACAGAATTGTTCTTTGTAAAATTATCGATTATCTTATCAGTATAGGCCATGAGAAGCAGGTAATTATCGGTTATTGGTATCGGCTGGAAAAAATCCATATCGTGCGTCCCTACCTATTTTACATGGTAAGCCTGCATTATTGAAATTATAATGAGGCTGGAACAATGATTAAATGAATAATCGTTCTTGCTTTAGAAAATAACTATAAGCAAATGTTCACTATTTTCTGATTATAGTCTAAGCCATTAATCGATTAATTGAAACAATAATCAACAGATTGTTAGTTGCAGCCCTAAAATATACATTTTGTTAATATTCAGAGACCCCCTGGTACATAAACAGGAGCTAGCTGGAGGCTCTACCTGTGAGGAACATAGCTGAGAGGAAGCTTATTACGGTCAACCAACTTGCATCACTAAGCTAATGATTGTTGGCGTGTAGCATCCACAGAGAGCGCCATAGCCCCCAGCAATACAGCTCCGGGATGTCTAAGGCAGGCTCTTCGAAGTCTCAGCAGGACTAAGCGTTCCAATCAGAGAGCCATCAGTCCGCTGAGGAGCAGCAACAGTTTATACACCCTGGGATCCACATGTCAACAATTACATCAACGCACATGAGTGAAGCCTCTGAAAAGGTCAAACGGACTACATTACAATCCACAAGAGGTTCTTTCTCACTTCGGGGATGTTGACCCTGCTGTCACGGTTGCCTTTTACCTCCCCTCTGCTGAGTCACATCTACAGGTCAGAGGAAAGGCCAAGACAACAAAAAGCCTGAGAGACAGTGACGACTGTGACGATGATGTAGAGGAAATAGACACTGTGACACCAGAGTGCCACCACTTCCCTGTCAACAAATTCTGGCTCTTTGAAAACCACAAAGACTGGTTGCGCTTCATCCAAGCCAAATGCAAGAGGGAGGCAATATACAACTATATAATGTGTTCTCTTGTGTGTACATTGTATATATGTATATATTTAAAATGTCTTTGCTTTGCTGTGGTACCATTGTGATTTTTAATATAAATAAACAGGGCCAGGCAGATCCTCACACCCTGCCGGGACAGCCACCTGATTCAGCTGTTATCAGCTCATTAAATGTGCCTTATCCGTCATTATAAACCTCATAGATGTGGGTCAGTAGGGGCCTGCTACGCCTACTACGTTGTAAAAGTGAAAGCGAAACTTAAAAGCAACACGTTATGTTGTAAAACTGAATGAAATGTAACGTTTAAACACAAACAAAACAGCTTCTTTAGGTTTAGGCAACAAAACTACAAGCTCTTTAGGTTTAGGCAACAAAACCACTTAGCTAAGTTTAGGGAAAAAGGTTGTGTTTTGCTTAATAGCTACCTTTGAAAAGTGAAAGTGAAATTTAAGGTTGTGAACACAAAGACAACAACAACAACAACACATTGTTGGTTTCAAACGGGATGTAAACCTTGGTCTCTTGGGTGAAAGCCCTGTGTTTTGTGTTCCATCAATCGCCTCCGACCTCCACCCCTTATGGAGTTTCACGTTCTCTAAATTACAGCGCCTGACTTCTGCTTTTGCTCGTGTCATAATTATTACGTTCGCTAGAGGTCGGTGTCTTCTTCTTTTATTCCTTCCTTTGGTGATTTCCCATGTGAATCAATGACAAAACCAGCTAGCCGATGTAGCAGGCCTCTGGCCTCAAGCTCTGGCAGCTGAACAGGCCATGGTTGACTTTTTAGCTGTGTCTACAAGTTCTTCAGAAAGCTCACCACCTGCTGGACCAACGTTGGACAGGACATTTTGGTACATTCTCAGTTTTTCTGCGATCATTTGATGACCTATCGACACTGCTCCAAGAGATCAACAGTAGCAATGGGGCATTTTGAGCAGATTTGTGCGTTGCAGTGATGGGATTGCTACGGCACATGTCT